>UESW01004389.1:227500-270314 GCA_900491605.1 Calamus simplicifolius
CTTTTCTTTTGATATTTATTATTTACATCTCAATTGCTGAAAAGCAAGAGGAAAAGTTTTGCATCTTTAACTGGTTGACTGTATGAGGGAAGTTAAAAACTATTTCTAATACAGGGATGTAAGGAATAGCATATTGAGGAGAACATATTGCTATGTTAAAGATTTTTAACCTTTTTTATGTGCACCTCTACTTCATCTCATAGTTTAGACTTTATAGTCATGTCATCCGACTTTGTTAAAACACATATGCAACAGAACAAAATATGTGGAAATGGTACGGATTTTCTCCCATTTTATGCCTCATCTGGTCTTTTTTTAATGTTGCACTCTTTTGCACATGGTGTAACTGTGCAAATAATCCTACACCACCTTCCTCCTCCCCACAATAATCAAAAGAAAAATAAAAATCTGCTGTTGCTAATGAGCTGTAGGAAATTCTTTTATCAAAAATTCATGATTTGACAGCAATCATCTGATGTCATGACAGCATTGGATGCAAAATATTTCGTTGATATCATACAAAGATACTTACACAATCCTAGACTTCAAATCTCCAGATTTAATTTCTCATCAGTTTGGTGCACTAGCATCAATTTGCTTTGATAAACTGATTATCATTTGTGGCCCTTTCAACTGAAAAAAGAAGAAGGGAGGACCTTTCTTGAATATATCATTTCCTTAATTTTCTTTAGATGATTCATAAAGTAGGATCATCAAGCCTCATTTGATCTTTTATGGTGGTTTCTTCTACAGTTGTATTCTCAGAATGTTTGCTTCTCTTTTGTGTCTTCAAGCTTGTAACTGTGTGTCTTGGTCTATGCTTCTTTGTAGACTTTCAAAGGTACTGTAAGACAATGCCTTTGCATTTGGGACAATTGTTTCTCTTTTCTCCAAGTTGCAAGCCCATTCCTTATAATCTAGTGCAATTGCATTCAATCAAATAAGGTGATGTTCATATCTAACCAAATCAAATTCTTTATGACAATATGACATTGAGAAATTCAACATTAGATGACATTTATTCATAAGGTGGCTTCAAAATAATATTAAGGGTGAATATTTGGTGCCCCATGAGCACACAAATAGGTTGCTTTTGTCCGAAGATAACAAAATAATGATATGTTTGTTAATGTTATTAAGTTTAGAGGTTAAGGTTAATTATGATAAAGATACCATATCCAAACTATGCAGTATTAGATGTATACTTGTCCTTGTCTTTGTACTTAGAGAATCTTTTGGGTCTTTGAGAAAAGAGATCTATGCATAAGATTTAAGCTTGAGTTTGCTAGCTTTCAGCAATCCTCGGTAAGCCCAGACTTTTCAATGCTTGGTAGATTCTAGATTTATGTCAGTACTTGATTAATATAATGGTAATTATTATATTAATTTTGCATTCATTTATACTTCTATGTTTGTATATCTATTATTATATATATTTATAGAATTATGGTTATTAGGTGTTTTGAAATTAGGTTGCTATCAAAAATATTGTTATGGTATTTCATTGGTTTTCAGAGACTTCTATAATTTTCATGCTTTTAGACATGCTCGGTTAGTTGAACCATCCCGAAAAAGGCAATCCGAGCTGAATCGAATTGAATTGGCCTGTAACTAGGATGGTTCAGCCTCCTTGTTTGGTATGACGGAGGAGGGGGGAGGGGCAACTACTTGGAATGGTTGATACCACCTCCCATATCAGCATATTGAGCTGTTTCAAACTGTTTCATATCAAACCGAACCATCCAGTTTGGCCCTTGTATAGTGGTGGATGTGCGTGAGAGCTTCCCAGTCCATCGTATTGATACGCTGTTGGTTCAGCATGGTATGCATCTGTACCATATGGTACCAGCCTAGCACTTGTACTTGATGTAGCAGACCTTGCAAGCATGTAATTCAGAAAAATAGGAATTGTCAATTTGACGATTATGGACATACAAATTGATTCAAAATTACATATATATGTTGCCTTCGCTTGTTTTATTTCTCTTATTTTCCTAATTTTTCATCATTTTTTGTATTTTCTTGGCTGAAACTTCAAAAGTTGATCTTAAATCATTGGTATGGCTGAAATTGATGAAACTCAAATGTGGCCAGCTTGAAACTGAAACAAATTTGAGTCCTAAAACTTGGTTAAATATAACTAATAGTTATTGCAATAATCAGAAATGAATATACCATTGATATGTAGAAAGACATTATGGTTTATGCTATTTTTAGATGATATGTAGGAAGACCTTTAATTTCCTTCTTTTTGGAAAAAGTGGGTGCTTGCATAGGTTGGTACAAGATAGAGTAACCATGATTAGAGAAAATATATCTGTATTATTGTCATAATCCACCATATGCTTAGAGAAAAATGTATCTATTGATGCATGATGTGCTTAATGGTACTATAATAGATGGTATTTCTTGGAAAATAATGTTTAAAACAGTTCTCTTATGAACCTTCAAATTTTAGTAATGTTTGGATATGCTAGAATTTATGAGGCATTAAGATGCAAGGATTGCCATAACGTCTCTATTTGGAGCCAACCCCAAATATGGCATTGGTATTAAATTAGAGAATCAAAATTTCATTGTTAAGCAATTTGGATTTTTGTTTATTTTTATTGAATTCAAATGGGAGGTAATTCCTGATTTACAAGTTGTCTTAGTTAGACATTTCCTTAAAGGGCTTTTTTCAATGTGAACTTATGCTTTAAAACATTTTACAAAATGAAATTTGTTCTTTAAAACGTTTTATTCTACTCTCTTTTAAATTTGTTAACATAATGCCTTCTCCATTACCCTCCTTTGCCATGTCAGCAAAAAGGTTGGTTTTCTCCTAGGTGTTTATTAAGTTTTGCTGGGCTTTTCTTTCAGTAGTTTTGATGATTTTGGAGAAGAAATAGAAGCATAAGAAAGGTAATAGTAAGATTTTAAATCTGTGCGATGGGGCCATCCCGCTATAGAATGGGATGCGCCACTGTCCCATCCCATCCCGAAGTTGGGGATAGGAGGTATTCCAAGATTTGTTGAGTGGAATGATGGGACGATGGCGGAATGGTTCCGTCTTGATATTTAGGATGGCAACCCGTCTTAAGATCCCATGGGACATTTGGTTGGGACTTGAAACCATGGCTAAGAGCGTCTTGGTAATTTTATATTTTGTTTCACCATTCAAGAAGAAAATAATAAGAAAGAAAGTCCTTTGGTTCTGGGCATGGATTGGTGTTTTAAAGAGCGAAAAGATGGAGATTTTTTGCTTTATGAAACAACAGATTTTAATCAAAGGAAATTAGATATACTGATGTAGGAAAGATAAAAGGGATTAAGGTAAAGAATGGGATAGGAAGAGGGGGGTTTAAGAGAATGAAAGGTGGTGTTGGTTGATGGCTTGTTTTTGAACAACAGAAATCACATTTTCATAGTGATGGCAAATGTAGTTCTTCTTTCTCCACAAACTGAAAAATGCCGGGGACACATCTTCACAAAAGAGGAATAACCTTGAATCTAAGATTAAGGTTGCTATTGGAACTGTTGTTCTTGTTTTCTTTTGCTGAAATATTCCTCTTAAATTAATATATAAAGATGAAACTTCTCCAACTCCTTGTGCATACATTCTGTTGGTATAGACTGATTTTGATAAGTTAGTTCTTCAGCACTGATGGTACAATTTCCAAAGGCAAAGGCCGCAAAGCATTGCCATGATGAAAAATCTGAGCATCATATACTTGGGGATGTTTAGAGTTGAGGTTACACAAGTATATAATGCAGGTGATTTCACACAGTCTTTCAGGGGCAAAGTACAAAACAAGCAACTGTGGGATGGAGCAAGATGGAGAAATGGAGTTTTGACAAAGAACAATCTCATTATTACTTAAAAATAACTCCGCCTTTGTATGAAGTTTTTATACATAACTGGTCCTAAGCCTGGATAAAGAAGGAGGTTTGTGGTAGGTTGATGGCCAATGTAAAATTATAGTCACATGCTATGAACGATCTTATTGTTACTTAAGAATAATGGGCAAGAGAATATGTGGGACCCTCTTATTTTAGTTCTTTTATTCTCTATATTTCTCCCTTTCATTTCATTCTAGAGTATGTATTTTTTGTTTAAGAATTTGTGGTGACTCAAGGTTAGTTGGGAGGTGGCTATATTGGTGCCTACATCCTAGGTCTGATGCATGGTTAGATGGGTAGGTTAGATGAGACCTTAATTAAAATATATAGGATGCCTACATCCTATATATATACTAAAATAAATATATAGGTGGCTATATATTCCAATAGCAACCTTAACCTTAGATTCAAGGTTATTCCTCTTTTGTGAAGATGTGTCCCCAGCATTTTTCAGTTTGTAGAGAAAGAAGAACTACATTTGTGGTTCTTATTTTAGTTCTTTTATTCTTTATATTTCTCCCTTTCATTTCATTCTAGAGTATGTATTTTTTGTTTAAGAATTTGTGGTGACTCAAGGTTAGTTGGGAGGTGGCTATATTGGTGCCTACATCCTAGGTTAGCATAAAATAATAGTCACACCCTATAGCTAGGAATCTAACAAAGAAAATAATTAAAGTCAGGGTGTTCCTCGAAAGCAACGTATTACAGTAGACCTCAAGTGTAGTGGAAAATGTAAGGGTAGCTAGGGCAGTCTTCGAAAGTGATATGTCATATCGGTTCTTGGGTGTGGTGGAAAGTAAGCAAGCATTCTCATACCTTCATGGATGAATGTGGGCAAACAAGTTAGTCTAAAAAAAATAAAAATAAAATAAAATAATTGAAAATATATGTAGCAACTTGAACTATAGGATCATTAATAGAAAAATTAAAGGGACTAACAAATACAATGTTTGGAAGGAGAATGGATATAATTTGCTTGCAAGAGACTAAGTGGATAGGAGAAAAAGTAAAGAGGATGATGGTTTTAAATTTTGGTATACAGTTAAAGGTGGGAATAAAAATGGAGTAGGAATTGTTTTAGATAAAAGTCCAAAAGATGAAGTTGTAGACATTAAAAGAATAAGACATAAACTAATTTTGATTAAATTAGTACTAGATGAAGACTTAATATTATTAGTGTTTATACTCCTCAAGTAGGTTTAGATAGTGTAACAAAGAAAAGTTTTTGAAAAAATACGGATGGATTAATTCAAAAAATTCCTAATATAAAAAATATTTATTGATGGAGATTTGATTGGATATGTATGAAAATCTAATATAGTTCTGAAAGAGGACATAAAGGTTATGGATTTGGACATGAAAATAAAGAAGAAAACACCATTTTAGAGTTTGCAAACATATGATTTAGTGTTAGCTAACATATATTTAAAAAAAAGGTACTCTCATTTAATAACTTGTAAAAATGGACATAATACTAGTCAAATAAATTTTTTCCTTATTAGAAAGATTGATTAAGTGTTTTGATTGTGAGGTTATGTTGGGTGAGAGTCTAATTATGCAACATAGATTTATCTTTATGGATTTATGTATTCAAAAATGAAGGATAAAACCTAAAAAGTATAAGAATCTGAGGATTAGTTGGTGGAATTTAAAATGAGAGAATCTAATAGCTTTTAAAGATAGAGTGATGAAGGAAGAAAAATGGAGTATAGATAGAGGGATCATGCCATATAGGAAGAGATGACTAATTGTATTAGAAAAGTAGCTATAAAGGTGTTAGGAGAGTCCAAAGAAAAAGGATCATATGATAAGGAAATTTGGTGGTAGCATGAAAAATTTCAAAATGCCTAAATATAAAAAACTACCTAAATGTAGCAATAAGAAACATATGAAACATATAAGATTGTTAAGAAAGAAGTTAAAAATGTGGTATAGGACGCTAAACGTAAGGTATATGAGAAATTATATCACAAGCTGTCAATGAAAGATGGAGAGAAATATATAGAATTGAAAGAGTAAGAGATAGAAAAACTAGAGATATGTTTCAAGTTAAATGCATTAAAGACAATAATCCAAAGTTTTGGTTAAGGAAGAAGAGACCAAAGAAAGATGAAGAAGCTATTTTAATAAATTATTAAATAAAAAATTATATAAATAATTTAGGATGCTTTACTAGTTCTATTGAGGATAAAGTTATGGTATATGCTTGTAGAATTAGGACATCTAAGGTAAAAGAGGTCTTGAAAAAGATGAATGCAGGAAAAGTGTTAGACCTGATAAGATTCTTATAGAAGTCCGAAAATATTTAGGTGATATTTATTTAATAAATTTAAAAACTAAAAAGATACTTAATGAACAAAGAAAGAGCACTATAGTATTAATTTATAAGCATAAAAGAGATATTTGAAAATAGCTCTAACTATTGTGATATTAAACTTATGATTTTTACTATGAAACTTTAGAAGAGAGCAATTGAACATAAGTTGAAATCTACTATAAAAATATTAGAGAATTAATTTAGTTTTATGCTAGGAAAGTCGGCTATAGAAGCTATTTTCCTTCTTTGAAGGTTGATTGTGAAGTATAGAGAAAAGAAACAGGATCTTCATATGATTTTTATTGATTTAAAGAAAGTATATGATAGAGTCCTTAAAAAAAAATCTCATAATGGTGGTTAGAAAAGAAAAGAGCACATGTTAGATATATTAACATAATATAAACTATGATTAATGGAGTACTTATTAGTGTAAGAACTATTGGTAATAATTTTAGTGAATTCTCTATTATGGTATGCTTATATTAGAGATCCGTTCTTACTTTCTATCTTTTTCTTTAGTTATAGATGAGCTTAGTAGATATATTTTGGGTAATATTTCATTGTGCATCTTATTTACAGATGATATAATACTAGCAGATGAAACTAAGGATGAAGTTAATTATAAGTTTGAATTATAACGAAATGCATTAGAATTTAAAGGTTTTAGGTTAAGTAGGATAAATATTGAATACATAAAATATAATTTTAGTACAATTAGAAATAGAGATGAATGTAGAGTAAATATTGGGAACCATGAAGTTATTAAAATAATTATTTTTGGTATTTAGGATCGAATGAAGGAGAGATTGAGGATGCTGTTGTCCATAGTATCAAAACAGGTATAGTATCAAAACAGGTTGGATAAAATGGAGAATCACAATTGAAATATTATGTGATCGTAGAGTACTTACCAAGTTAAAGAAAAAGTTCTATTGGATAGTTCAACTAAACTCATTTAAGCCTTTTCCCATTTACATGGGGTCGGCTACATGAATCTGCTTCCTCACTCTGTTCTATTAAGGACTAAGTAGACATTCAAATGACGAATAATTATATATTTTTTAATTTATCTATAACTAATACAAGAAGATACGAACTTATGGTAGATCCTTAATATAAACCTACACTAATTAAAAACTCAGTAGTTTCTCCTATTGTTATTTTAACAATAGTTATTGTTCTATCGTATATATCTTTTATTAATTCTATGTACATTTTGGTAATTTCTTTTTTTTTCTAAAATCCACCATATTATTTCTTTAGGTCTTTTTTTCTTTTTCCTATACCTCTCCATCAATCTTTTTTTTCTTTTCTCTAAAATCCACCATATTATTTCTCTAAAATAAGTAGCTTCCATGGTCGATCTTCCCGGCATAAATCCAAATTGATTATTTGACACCAAAGTTTCAGCTCTTATTCGATTTTCTATTACTTTCTCTCATAATTTCGTTGTATGACTCATCAATTTAATTCCTTTATAATTTGCACATTTTTAATATTTTTTTATTTTTGTATATTGGTATTAATATGCTTTTTTTTTCAATCATTCATCATTTTTTAATTGCTACAATCCTTTTAAATAAATTGGCTAACCACATGACTCCAATTTCTTCTAAGTCTTTCTAAACCTCAATAAGGATCGCATATGGCCCTAATGCCTTTGCATTTTTTATTTTACTTAAAGCCTTTTAAACCTCAATCATGCTAAATCTACAAAAAAAATTATTTTTATTTGTCATTTCTATAATATCACATCCTTCTACTTTTAAATTTACTAAATTATTTTTATTTAATAAATTTTTAAAATAATTTTTCCATCGTTCTTTTATCTCTTCTTTTACTAAGATTCTTTCATCTTCATCCTTAATACATTTAATATAGTGAAGATCTTTCATTTTCTTTTCTCTTAGTTTTGCTAGTTTATATATAGTCTTTTCACCTTCTTTCGTATCTAGTATATTATATAAATCATTATAGGCTTTAAGTTTGGCATTACTTACCGCTTTTTTAGTTTCTTTCTTTGCATTCCTATACTTTTTAAGACTTTCTTCATTCTTAGCCTCTTGTCAAATTTTGTAGTTTGTCTTTTTAAGTTTGATGGCAACTTGAGCTTTCTCGTTCCACCACCAAGTTTTTTTTTCTAATAATAATTCTTTCTTTGGTTCTCCTAGAACTTTTTTTGTTATGTTTTTTATACATTTAGTTGTTTTTTCCACATTAAGTTAGGATCACTATCTATGTTCATAGTCATTTCGTTTACTAACTTTTCTTTAAATAATTTTAGTTTTCCTCCTTTCAAATTCCATGATTTAATTTTTGAATTAATAGTTTTACGTTTACTCTAAATTTTATTTTTATCCATATGTCTGCTACTATTATCCTATTTTGTGAAGTTAAACTTTCTTCTTGAATAACTTTACAAATTTTGCATGTTATTTTATCCATATTTCTAGTTAAGAAAAGTTTATTTGACCTTTATTAGATTCACTTTTAAATGCTATTAAATGTTCGTCTCTTATTTTAAAATAAGAGCTTGCTATTGTTAAATCATACGCCACTGCAAAATCTAAGAAGCTCACGCCGGCTTCATTCCTATCTCCAAATCCATATCCTTTATGTACTGTTTTATATACATCCCTCTATTTACTTACATATCCATTAAAATCTCTTTCCATGTATATCTTTTCTCCTTATGGTATTTCTTGCATTACTTCATCTGTCTTTCCAAAATTGTGTCTTAATTTGTTGGTCTAGTCCTACTTGTGGTGCATATGCACTAATTATGTTAATTATATTATTCTCAATTATAAGTTTTAGTGATATAATACGGTCTCCTTCCCTAGTTACCTTAATAACATATTTCTTAAAATTCTTGTCTACAATTATTCCTACTTCATTTCTATTTTTATATTTTTTAGCGTAATATAATTTATATCTTGTATTTTATATTTCTCTATATCTTTCTTCTACCCATTTAGTCTCTTATAAGTATTATATTTACTTTTTTCCTAATCATAATGCCCACTATCTTCATTGCTTTACTTGTTAGTGTTTCTATGTTCCAAGTTGCTACTCTAAGCTGACTATCATGGTGTAACTTCTTTACCCGCACTCGTTCATAGTGCAGGAACCCTTTCTCACTTATCACCGCACCTGGGCACCGGTGCAGCGCCCCTTGCCCATTTTTCGAAACATCCGGAGGTATATGCAACGTGTCTTTTAACAAGGATGGCCTAACCCTTCATATAGTTTGATTTAGTAGATTCATGTTTTAGGGGATCTAATGGAGTTTTACTCTAGCTATCAGCTACCTAATGCAATCCTCCTTCTTTATCCAGGCTTGGAATGTTATGTTTTATGACATGGAATGTTTGTCAGTTAGAAAAATACACGCATATACGATGACTATGGTAAAAATGAGAATGTTGAGATGGATGCATGGTAATACAAGAAAAGATAGGATAAGAAATGAAACATTTCATAAAAAAGGTAGAGGTAGCTCCAATTGAGGATAAATTAAGGGAAGGACGACTTAAATAGTTTGGATATGTATAATGTAGACTTAGAGATGCACCTGTGCGAAGAAGTGACTCGATGCATATACTCAACTAAACTCAACTCATCTAAGCCTTTTTCCTAATTACATGGGGTCGGCTACATGAATTTGCTTCCTCCACTCTGTTTTATTCAGGACTAAGTCGACATTCAAATTACAAATAATTATATCTTTTTAATTATTTTTATCCATGTTAGTTTAGGTCTACCTCTACCTCTATCCTTACCATGGATTGTTAAAAGATGACTCTTTCTAACTGGAGCATCTAAAAGTCTTCATTGTATGTCCAAACCATTATAATCGATTTTTTTTCATTTTATCTTCAATTGGGACTATTATCATTTTTATTATATGTTTATTTCTAATTTTATCTTTTAAAGTTTTACCACATCTATCTTAACATGCGCATTTCTATTACACTTAATTTATTTACATGTTATTTCAGTATTGCTCAACACTTTGTTCCATATAGAGTAGCTAGCCTAATAGCGGTTTTATAGAATTTTTCTTTCAATTTTAATGGGATGCATCAATCATACAATACTCCCAAAGCACTCTTCCACTTAACCCATCCTTCTTTAACTCTATGATTTACATCTTCACCTATTTCATCTTCTTTCTGAATAATTGATCCCAAATATCTAAATTTTTTACCTCTTGGTATCTCTTGGCTTGCAATCTTTACTGTTTCTTTATTTGTCTTTTTACTTTCACTAAAATTGCATTTCATGTATTCAATTTTAGTTCTATTATTCTTAAAACCTTTAGATTCTAAAGCCTCTCTCCAAATCTCTAGCTTAGATTTACTCCAGATTTAGTTTCATCAATCAATATTATATCATCTGCATATAAAAGAAAAAAAAGATAGAGGTATATTGAGAAAGTGGTAAAGAAAGACTTAGAATCTTTGTATCTTTTAAAAAATATAACTTAAAATAGAGCTGAATGGAGAAAAATGATTAATGTAACCAACTCCAACTAATTTGAAATTAAGACTTTGTTGTTGTTGTAGAGTACCTGCTAAATTGAAGTAAAAATTTTATAGATCTGCCATAAGACCAGCTATGCTTTATGATGCGGAATGTTGGGCTGTTCGAAAAATACACATACAGTAGATGAATGTGGTGGAAATAAGAATGTTGAGATGCATATGTGGCAACACAAGAAAAAAAATAGAGTAAAAAATGAAGCCATTCATAAAAAGATAGATGTTGTTCTAATTAAGGATAAATCAAGGGAAGGATGGTTTGAACATATGTAATGTAGAACTAGAGATGCACTTATGCGGAAGAATGACTTAATACATATATAAAGAAAAAGAGGTAGAGTTAGACCAAAAATTACATAGGAAAAAGTGAGAAAAAAGACTTGAAATTTTTACATCTTACCCAAAATATGACTCAAATCCGAGCTGATTGGAGAAAAAAAATCTTGTAGCTAATCTCAACTAGTTTGGGATTAAGACTTTGTTGTTCTTATTCTTCTTGTTGTTGTACTATTGGCTTTCGTATTACTTTTTGAAACCTAGAAACAGTTTCAAGGATCTTGGTTTCTTTTTGGAGAGTTACAATATGCTATTTGAAATGGGATACCGAACCCTTTCTCATAAATATGAACTCATTTATTGCTCCTGCATCACTTTTATTTTGATATCTGCTTTTTTTTATTATTTTCTGTTCAATTTCTGTTTCATCAGCTTGTTTGTGGTCACTGAGTTGATTGCCTCTTTGACATTTTACTTTCTATTGTTTTGAAGGTTAAAACTTGGAAATGATTTCAGTATATCCTGAATGCTAGAGGATTTTCTCCAGCTGAAGTATTGGGCACTGATTACAGAATTATCTTAAAACCTGCACTCAGTGCTCTTGCTGAGGATACAAAGAAAGCGTCTGTCTCAAAATTGGAGGAATCAATAACTCTACAGGAACAATCACGGGAAAATGCTAAGATTCTAGAGGAGAAGAGGGACCGCCTTGCAGCTTTTCAGTTCAAAATTGATGATGTGAGTGTGTAACCCTACATAATAATTCTATGCTCGAAATTCTTTTTTAGGTATATGTTTCTTCATTCTCTAAATTGAAGTATGAACAGTAGGAACATGACTTTTTTAAATTCAAATTTGAGAGATATTTAAACATGGTTGATCGATAACTTTATAGATCAAATAAGCCTGCTATCTGTCCAAACAAATAGCTTTTGCCATTACACATGCGCTCTAGTAGATATAGATGATCCAAGTCATTTAGATATTGCATTCTTTCCAATGAAAAACATTTTTCTTGGTGATTAATGAACTTTAATGCCTGTTATAGAACTTTACAATTCTTGTTCCTCCTCATGTAGAAACCTTTTGTTGGATATATTGTTCCTTTGCTTGACAATATAAGGGTTTTGTTTTGGAAGGTGCATAATAATTAAAGAGGACAAAGGCAATGATCTTTTGAGTCATTTTAGAATTATCAATGGGCAGTGGTGTAGATCTTATGGATCAACTGAGCTTGGGATAGTGGCTGGTAGAAACTTTTGGAGAGAAAAATCAGATGACAAGAAGTCTCAGCAAAGTAGGAAACTGTTTGATCCACTATGAAATTCCTGCAGTTGAATGTGATTTTTCTGAGTCAGTTAACGTTAGTAATGGGCAGAGGCATAGATCTTATAGGTCAACTGAACTTGAGACAGTATTTCTGCAACTAAGAGGCTGGTGGAGGTATTTGGAGAAAGGAAACAGGCTTAACGAAAAATCTCAAAAAATTAGGGAAATGTCTGTATGCTCTTCTAATGAGCATGTCCCACACAATGATTAAGAAATTCCCTACCACATTGGATAGCCAGCAAGGAATGATCCGATGGGCAAACTTGATTTGGTAAAAATAATGTTTCTTGAACTCATAAGCTCCATTTTTTAGTTAGTGCAATATCATTCATTCTAGGGAGAGTTCCATCTTTTTGTTATAAAATTCTTGTGTTGGTAGTACTGATTGTACTTCTATCTGGTAGACCTTAGGACGTTTAAAAGTGCAGAACATTCTGTGGTGTTAGATGATGGAGATTTTTCCAGAAGTAGCCACCAATTTTAAAGGGTGATTGAGTGTGAGAGGAAGTTCAATCAATATTTTGGTCAACTTTCTTTGGCAGTGGGATAAGAATAGTAGAATACATCTGGAAGATGATGTGCATGTGTTGATATCAGAAAGGCAAACTCTCTAATAGCAAGAAAAGGAGCAAAATGAGCTCTTGTTTGGAAAAGGAACAAACTACATGTTAAGAAATCTTTTATACGATAAAAAAGCATGCAGTTTAATGGTTCAATTTATGTTTTGTACTTATATGAAGTATTCTGAGTCTGCAAGTATTTACTTTCAGCTAAAGTGATTGCTTGAATTAGCCTAGGATTTTTGAAGTTTAGATTCAATATTGGCAAACTATTCACAAAATCTGCTAGAAATTTTTAAAAGCACAATATTTATTTTATTGATGTAAATTTGGGGGAAATTCTGCTTACCATTTGACAGTAATTGCAGAATGTGTGTACCAGCTACCTAATTTTGATGTAAACTAAATATTCAAAATTTTGGTATCATGGGTTGGGTAAGAATCTGATTCTTTACGTGTGTTAGGCACAGTTAGTAAATAATTAGAAATAACCAACCCATTTTTCTTAATCAATAATGACTAAGATTGTAACATAGAGTTGCACTCAATTTAATCGAACCCTTAAGATAATGTAGGTGCAATACTTGAGAATTGCTGATTTTGGTCTGATTGTGGGTAGGACATCCCAAAACCTGATTTCCATCCAATTGGATTGGATCACCTTTATTCTATACCAAAAGTTTAAGGGGCACCATCTCAAGGTTCATAATTTTGGTGCCAAATACCATATTGGTTTAGTAACAGGTCAATCACATTGACACTTGGCATGCAGAAATGTGCCGGTGCAATACTGATTCACCCTTCTTTATATTTATGTTTTTGGTTGTTATGGTATTTTAAGATTTTAAGATTTAAGGTTATTTTGATATTTCATTTCATATTGGAGTGTATATGCTGTTTGTAACATCGAAATCTTGTTCATAATTGGGCCGTGGACTTCAATTGAGATATTATGTCCCCCCTTGCAATGATAATTTGGGCCTCTTAGATAGCCACTCTGATGATACGGCTCTTCTATTTGATACTGGATTAGTGATCCCACCTTAGAGAAGATTACATAGCAAAATTTGACCTGTAATTTGTTCAAGGTTGTGTAGGGTAGTAGCCACTCTAGTATAGCACCTTAAATGAAGGTTATCCAGAAAAGTCTTATACTGCTTTGCAGAATTAGATCTGGCGTTTAATCAGGATCCAGAGAAGTCCGAGGATCCTCCTTTGCATGCCATATCATTAGTCATAGCAGTGCTGAGTCCTGGACCTCCTTGAGGGTCCCATCTCTTGTATGATATCATATTATTGCAGGTTTTATATCATGCACCATGGTCCACATCCTAGGTGGCATGAGTGAAATGAGACTTGTCGATGAATGGATCCAGATCATGTGGCTACGAGTCGTCTGCACCCTTGCCATGGCTACTACCACCTCCTTAGCCATTAGATGCACTATTGCTCTACTTGTTATCAGGCAACGCAACACTTGTATCATGAGATGATCTAGGCAACTAGTCATCCGATAGTTCAGCGGTTTTGGAATTCAAGCGAATGGGACATCAGTCCTCTCCAATGGATTTGCAATTTTCTTTCCTTTCTTTTTCTTTCTACCATAATGAATTGCTTATTTTCATCAGCTACTTTTACTTGACTAGCTTTATTGGGTGGCTGAACTAGTCCCACCACTCAAATTGGCCTTCGCTGATTGGGTTGGGTTCCATGATGATCTCTTATTAGCATCTCCTTGTCACATCTTTAGGTAGATCTCAAAATTAGACCTTTATGATCTCAACTGGGTCTCCTGACCTTTGTAGTTGCTCTTCCTTTTGAGCATTGGCTGATTGAGAGCATGGCATGTGTTGCTCTACCTATTGCTTCGCATTCATCCTAGCTTCCTTATTTTGAGACTAGCTGTTTGAGGAGGCGATCTTGGCTTATCAAGCTTTAATTTCCCTTAGTGGCCCTCGATCTAACCAATCTGCCTTAGTATTATCAACTCACCATAGATATCCCTTGTTTCAAGAGGATTGATACTTTGACTGGCTCTTTGGACGGAGATGATAGTAGAATGGCATGCATGGAATCAATCCTTCGCTACTTAAGTTGGGGAAGGCATGTGGATCTAGTTCATGAATGATGGCCTTTATTTGTATATCTCTGGGCAACTTTCTCTTCTTATTGGTAAAACTTCCATAGGTAAATGGTATCTAGTTGCCACCCTTACCAACAATCTCTTTCATTGATCAGCTCCTCTTGTATTTTGGATTTGTCCTAGTGGACATGGACCTAGAGCCCCTCTTAAATTGTGAGGGCTCTAAACTGTGCCTTTTGCCTAATAGCCTCCTCGTGCCATTGATATTTTAGACTATTCCATATGGCACCTTGAATATGGGCCTCATTCATGTCATTTGAATTGAAACCTTATTGTCTTTTAGATAACTAGAGTCATATGATGGTGATTTATTTGCGTGAAAATCAATCTTTGATTGTTTCTCTGCATTTTTTTCTTACCCTCCTTAAAGTTGTAAAAGTACTTCATTAAAGTACTTCTTCATTAACTTTCAAATTTTTTGGACACTTCTTGCTCATAGTCATATCAGGTTATCACCAACTAAATGATGCTTCATCTTCCCAACTCTCCACCACTCTATATCATATCACTTGCACCTCCAATGGTGTTGGCTTGGTATCATTACTTTATTTTTCCAACCAACGTTGGCATCCTTATTCTTCTTCCTTTGTGAATTAATATTCCAAGTTTGATGGCCATACATCCTAGACCACCTCTATCATTATAATTAGTTACATGGAGTGGTTTTGCACTATTTTTGAAAACATATATTTTGATATACATGAGTGTTTTTATAATTTCTAATTATCTATATAAAATACTAATTTTTAAAGTTTTTCCTTTGCTTTTTAATTATTTTTAACTAATATTAGTTTAAAAGTTATATATTTAAATATAAATATATAAAATATTTATTTTAATTTGGATTAACACAATACCCTACAATAGGTACTACATATATTTATTGGCCTATGGGTATAATGTAATTACTAATCTTTGAAATTTATTTAAATTTGAACTTGGGTTTAGGTAGCAGGATGATACCCGAATTTAAATAAAAATAATTACATGCCCTCTAAATATGCTATAGTTTTATAATTTTTTTTCTCCTAAACCAAAAATATATTTTTAATCTAAAAATTATACGATCAACGTAAAATGATGATTTCTTCTTCCATGCATAAATGGCACTTAGATCTACATAATAGCATGAAATCATGTTAAAAGACAAAATTTGACATGGTTTCTCTTTATGTACCATTTTTGACCTGGTTTAGGCATATAAAAGAAAAAGAATGAAAAGAAGGGAAGGGACTACAGATGATCTTGGCTTTGATTAGGGGTAAAACCACAAAAAATACCATCTCTCTTGATTTTCCTAATCTTCCCACCTCTCTCTTTTTGTTCATAGCTGAAAAAGAGAGGAGAAAGACATCAAAATGCCCTCTCTGCCCTTTCTCTTCATGGGAGGGGCTGGAATTGGAATGACTCAAATTGAGTCATATAAAGCAATAAAATGGTTTCTCTTGGTTTGGAAATGGAGTCTTGAGCCAAACCAGTAAATCGACTCCACTCTTTGCTAGTTCAGTTTGGTATACGTTGAGCTAGGTGACTCAGGTTGGTTTTGCAAACCTTACATTGCCTTGCTCTTAGGCCTCCTCTCTAATTTCCCTCCCCACCACATACCCTATAAACACCCTTGTTCCCCCCTCTCTCCATCCATGACTTTGCTTTTGCTATATGTGATTTTTGATTACCAATTTACATCATATTTGCCACATCATATTATTTCTTGGATAATTGTTCTAAGTCAAATCAAATAGTTTGACATCAGTGTCTATATTGCATTTTTTTAGAGTAGGATTCCTCACTTAGTTATTTATCAAACCAATCATAGGAAGCACCATTTGTTGCATACCTAGCCACATTATCTTCTAGTTTTGGGCACCGTATTGTCTTCAATTTTATGATCTTCTCACCTTCCCTTTTGCTTTTGGTGTTTACTTTCATAATCACTGTCTTATGCCAAGTGGTTTGTGTGGTTTGAGTTTCCCTAAGGTACAATCTCTTCATGTTTCTTCTCTTTCTTTTCAGGTGATAATCAATCAGTATGATTCGTGATCATCTTATAATATTTTCTATCAGCTTGCTTATTATGCACTTTAAGTTGCCAGCATTGGAACACTTAAATTAATTTGATCTAAGCTCTTGCCCAGCATGTGCCTTCTCATATTCTATGACTCCTTATGAGCTTCATGCCATCATAAATTAATATATTGGTTTAGTCCAACAATTTCCTTAAAATTTGCTATTCTAGTCCCTAAATAATTTGGATAAAACTTTTATTGTTATAGTGTTGGTCATGGTAACTGGTGTTTTGAACCCATTGTCTTTCTTAACCTAAACTAAGCCAATGTTGTTAAAAGCACTAGGGATATTTAAATGCAGAGGGCTGTTAGAGCTTAGGCGGAAGGTACAAAGCGCGCATGCTTGAGTGAAGTGAGGTGCATATTTTTAAAATAAACAATTTATATAAGCAAATTGGTAACAAATAATAGAAGAAAGTTAAAAAAAATCACAATAGTTCTATCCTTTATTTTTGGTTGAAATCTGTAGTCCCTTGATGTCCTCCCCTCCTCTTTCTTTGATAGCATAATTTTTGGTCTTCCAATTTTAGCTTTTTTTAGGGTAAGAGAAATAATTATATATGAGGTGGTGTATCATAAAGTTAATATAGTCTAATAAATATGACAGTCTAAAAAAAAAATATAAATATAGTGTCATGCTGCAACAAAACCAATTTTTTCTTTAGAAGGCTAAGGAATGAATGTGGTGCAAGAAGCTTGGTAGTTGATGTTTCTAGCAATCTAATATTTAGGCTTGATTCAGAAGCTCAAATCTGCGAAGGCTGTGCTCAATGACAATAACAAGGTCACACATTATTATGTTGTATCCAGCAGGAAAAGAATTAGATAAAATCCAAACTGATGCATACCCATTTGATTCAATTTCATTTTTTTAATAACTTTTTTGATTAGGTTTGAGTACCATGTCTCAGGATTGAAACCCCAATCTATGGTGCATTTGAGGGGAATATGGCATCATATTCCTCCATAGTGCTAGCGAAAACTTTATTTTTTGTTATTAACTTAAGAATCCTTTAACAGTTTGTTTGGGAGGAGGTAAATGAGGGGAAATGAATGGGAAGTGAAGAAATGTGACCCTCTAAGGCTGTCTGGGAGGTTTTATTGAGGGGAATAATTGTGTTCCATTCCTCTCCAAAAGAGTAAAAATTGTGACCTCCAGTTTGAAGGTTAATAGAGGGGAAGGGAAAGAGGTTTGAGGGCTCTTCCCTTATTCCTAAATTTATTACCTCCATACCCTTTAACCCAACAAAGAGAGTGTAATTACCCTCCTTTCTCCTCCCACCTTTTTATTAAAATATCTAAACAAGGGGAGAATAATTACCCTACCTTTACTTCTCCTTCCTTCCCTTAATTACCTAGAACATGGAACTAAGAAGCATGTGCATGGATTTTGTCTAAAGATTGCCGAGAAACTTCATTACTAACATAATTGGTAAAGGAAAACAATGGCTTACGAAACATCTTTGCATAATAATTAAGTCTTTGTTGCTTTTGAATCTGCAATGATCTCCTAGACCTGATGGAAATATAATTTTTTAAAAATAACAGATATGCTTTGTTTTCTGTCTTTGTTTTTTCTATCTGTTAAATATTTGGCTCAGGATCATTACAGTTTTTGGTTTGCATTTTTGGTTTGTTAATTTAGTAATGTAGTTTCTTGTAGCAACATGATGTATGTTATGCTTTTAGATGTCATTAATTAATAATTATGAAGCTTCTTGTGAGAAGGATTGTAAGAGGATAATGGTTAGAATTTTTAGTGAGAACCTTGGTGCCTAAATGGATAGAAGCATTATTAACAAAGTCATGTGTGTTAATTAGCCATTATACATCAATAGTGTAAGGGGATGTTTGGTATGGGATGATCCACTCAAGATCATTGGCAAGGTCCTTAAAATCGGTATTGAGAATTGTATTGTTTTATTACTGGTTCAGTACATTACCATATGCACTCCGTATTAAGATAGGGAGCTCATATATTTTCTCATTTCCGGCCATAATAATATCACTTGATATTGGATGGTATGGGTCAGCACTAGATGCTACAGTGCAGTTTAACTCGGTTTGGATTAATTTGGTTCATACCAAATCGAACCTGGGCAAGCATGGGTTGGTGCAATAAACTTTGATCACTAGTGATCTAAGTAAAGATGATGGGATCTATCTAATTTAATATTATTATATTATATTATATAATACAATATTATAATGAATAATATTATATTTTAATTTAAATATTATAATAAATAATATGAAATGATGATAAAGCATCGTGGTTGCAAAATATATTTAGGACAATTTTAGTATTATATGGCCAGTTATCTTGGATTCTCACAACATGCCAAATAGGTTCTTGATCACTGAAAAATAATATGCCAAATGAGGTGATCTTAGGTCACCGGATATTAGATCACCTAGGGATAAGGATCATTAATGATCCAAGATCATTTTGGGATCCCATTTGGGTTACCAGCCATCCTCTAGGGTATCAGGAAGGAAGCAATGTATATCAAGCCTATGTGGCTTAGACCATGCACATGAAGATTGGGAATTGGTCAACAGAAAAAGAAAAGATTCAAGATGATAAATGGGTGAATTTAATATGGCTTGAAAGGGATTTGAACCCATGACCTTAACTTTGATACAATGTTAGCTAGTGATGACGCCCTTAGAGCTTAAGCTATTAGGAAGGAGTCAACCATTTATATCAGGCCTTCAGAATATGCAGTCCATCAAACCTTTTTTTCTTTCTTTTTTTTTTTTTTGAGGAATTGGTAGGCACATAAGTGCCTAAAGATGAAACTCAGAGGTTTAATCTTGATATTCTATACTGTTTATTTTAAATTTAGTCCTACAAATATATCAACCAAGTCTACTTTGTCCATACCATCAACATCAACTAGAAGTTAGAGGTGTAACTAGGGTACATTGGGTTAGGTTAAGAGCTAACTGATACCCAACCCATATTGAAAACCACCCAATCCTAACCTGAGTTCATATTTTAATCTTGTCAAGGAAGATATTTTAATCTTGCGTGCCTCCATTAGCTTATGATTTAAATTTTTAAGTAGGCTAGTGTGGTGGGGTTGGATGATTAAGGAAGACACCCTACATGAATTACACCACAGGTTATTGGGCAAGGTCCAATTGAAGAAAAAAGCAGCATAATTGGGTTGGATCGTGTTCAGATGCGAGCTGGTTAAAATTTGGCTAAGTTCAGGTCAGGTAGGGATACTAGAGTCTTCAACCCAAACTCAAACTAGCTTTAGTTTGGGTTGATGTTACCATCCAATACATAGGTTCAACCCAAATTAAAATCATGGTTTGATCAAAATTTCTTTCTGGACATGTTACCTAGCTTAAGTGTTATCAGAGGTGAGCTAGGCACTGGCCTTGGTGCCCAGGTGAGGTGGTATTGCTTGGGCGCACCTAGGCGAGTGCCTTAGGCCAGGTGCTAGAGGTACTCACCTAATTTTGATTTTTTTTATTTTACTTTTTGATGTCAATGAATGGGCATAAGGGCTAGTTTGGACAAAATATAAAATATAAAGAAAAGCCACTTTTCAGTCATTCGTTGGGGTAAACAAAAGAAGATGGAAAAGACCAGCTCAGATTCCACAAGAAAAACAGAAAAAAGAAATCAAGAAAATTTTCTCTGCTGTGGTCTCCAACTCTGTGTGTAATTTTTTATATTTGGTTTTCCAATTTCAATTTTTATATTTCTATGGACCACCTTCTTTTCCTTCTTTTTATTTCTTCTTTCTTTTTTTAGGTATCTCTCTTTGGCTTATCTTTTACTCCCTCCATTGGTGGCTGAAAAAAAATTGTTGCTGTTCTTTTTCGGGGCTTCTGTTCTGCTTCTCTTTTGATGCTGAACACTTGTTGCTGCATTTTTTTTGAGGCTTGGGGTCTGCTGCTCTTTTTGTTGGCAGCTGAAAAAAATGACCACTCTTTTTTTTCATTGGGCTAATGGCTGCTGCTAGCTACATTTTTGGTTAAACTCTCACTTCCTCTTTCTTTCTCAGTCTCTATTTGTTTAGTTCTAGAAAATAAAAAAAATTCAGTAGTTTCTTCTTTCTTTTGCTTGGCATGTGCTATTGCACTAGATTTCCCTGCTGGCTGTTTTCCCAGATTTTTGGCTGATTGAGGCTTTGGTTAGGCTCTAATATTATTGTTATTATTAGGCTTTGCTCCCCTTTTCTTTTCCCAACATCTCTCCGTTGGTTTGAATATTTGATGTGGCATGATGCTACTGTTAGGAATAAATTTTTTTAGTTTTGTATTGTTATGATTAAAGTTTTAAATCCCATGGGATAAGTCATCTTGAAATTTCTATGGGATAGGACGTGCCGCTATCCAACCTTTCACTGACATTTGGGAAAAGGGGTGTTCCTAGATATGCTGATTGAGAAATTATGATGGTGGAAGGTCTCATCCAGACACTTGAAATGGCAACCCTTCCCAACATCCCAAAGACATCTTGTTAGGACTTGAAACCATGATTATGATGACATTATGTTATGGAAGTTATATTTGATGATGACTTTTAGTAATTTGAGTCTTGATTAATTTTTTTATGATATATATATATATATATATATATATATTAGTGCCTCAATTTGCTTGAGGGAGTGCCTCGCTTGGTGCCTAGTGCCTTGGGTGATAGGTGGTCTTGGTGCCTTAAGGGCATCTTGTGCTTTTAACAACACTGCATAGCTTTAAAGGCAATGCAAATTCCAGTCTTCATGCCCATTTTTGAAAGAAAAATTGAAGGCATGATTTTTTAACATAAATCTAGATAACTAATCTTTGTTGTCTTGGTATAATCCATGCGAATTTCTTTTGGTAGGATCATCAGTTTTCTCTACAATTTCGTCATGATGTTCTTTTTTAAGTGTCTACTTCATTACAAGCAGAATATCTTGCATAGTTTTAAGAAGCAACCCCATTAAAAGATTTGAGCATCTCCTGAGGCTCTTTTTTCTCTTGTAAATTGTTGGGTATTCATGAAAAAGGAGGGATTCAATCAGTAAATTGACTATGCAAGTTGACATTCACTAAGATACCTCAAGTGCTCCTGTGATATATTATATTTCTCTGAAATGTGTTGTACCAGCACCCTGTGGATACAATACAGGCAGGGCAATTATGTCACCATCCTATCCCATATATTGTGTTTTTGGCTTGTATCATTGTGTGTACCATAATTTCTGCTGATGCATGCCCGTTGCTTCTGCGTTCAACTTTCTGTTCCAAACTTATCTTGGTTGACTTGGATGCTGACCTTATTCCAACTCATCTTCTACATTTTTTAGTGCTAACCCAACCCAAACCATCCTAGGGATTTCTCCAAACCAACCCTATTCAAATCACATCTGTAGCTAAATCCTGTTTGGTGTTGGATTTGGTACCCTGCAATCCTTCACAAGAAAAGGGCATTTTTGGAAAGACATGAAATGTTTTGAAGGAACAAGAAAGGTCTACTTCCTACGGATGAATACTCTGCATTGTATATGAAACCTTCTTAAATGGCTAGCTGTTCAACATAATGGAGAAAATCTCATATCAATTGCTTTTGCTGTCAACTACTTTTCTTAGATTCTTTGAAGTCAAAATTGAGATTGTAATGATTGATCTCGTGCCTGATGGGCTAATTAAATGCCCACTGTCAGATGTTCTGTAATAACTAATAATGATCTGAACTTCAATTGATGCACAATTTCTATGGATGCAATGAAACATGATTGTAGATCTCACTGCTCAAATAAACTATGATCAACTGATCAAACTCAACTGATTGTTTGGCAAGGTTTTGCATCAACTATAGCTTTGGAAATTGCCATATTTGAAATTCCCATTATCAACAATGCTTTCAACATTGTAACTTTTATAATCAGCACAGCTAGAGATGGGCATTGGGCCAGGCCGCCCATGGCTCGGCTCAGGCTCAGGTCAGCAGAACCGGGTTGTGCCTAGCACGGCCCGGTTGCTACAGTATCGGGCTGTGCCTGGCGCGGCCCGATTGCTATACTATCGGGCCGTGCGAGGATGGCCCATAAAAGGGAGCCATACTGAGCTCAGGAACTTTGGCCCACAGACCAAGCCCGGCACGGCCCATTAGGGCCTGAGCTGGCACGACCCAGGTGGCCAGGCACGACACGGCCTATGTGCCAGCCCGCACGGCCTATAAGGGCCTGATTCCCTTAAAAAAATTTTATGTAAATTTTTTTAATAAATTAAAAAATTATTAAAAATAAAGGATTTATTAATATGAAGCCACCCCTTAATGGTAGGGGGTTTGGCATAACCCCTACCAGTTTATTAATTTAAAATCAAAATGGTACATTAAGAAAGGGGGCTAGATCTGACCTCCAGAATACAATAAGAAAGAGAAAAAATAGAGATGACTCATTTTAATAATTAAAAAAATAAAAATATATAATTATAAAAATAGAATGACTCACTTATCAGTAGTATTTGTATCATCATCATCTTCGCTGGATAAGTCATGTCCACCTTTATCTTGAAGTCTCGCCTTAGCATCAATCAATCTTTGAAGCAGAAGCATCTCAATCGTGTCGCCAGTCATCCTACTTCTCTTTTCGTCCATAACATGCCGACCTGCACTGAAAGCGTATTTGGATGCTACTGTGGACATCGGCACAGCTAAAATATCGCAGGCAATGGCAGACATAATATGATATTAATTTTTAACACTCTTCCACCAAGCAATACATTTAGATTCTCTATTTGATTTTCATCATATGCAGACTGAAGATCATTTCGTAAATAAAATTCTAGTTCACTATTTAAAGATGAAGAAGATGAAGATGAACTTGAAGCATGTGTGTTTTCTTTATGCAATGAATGATAAAATAGATGACGAGCGAGAACTAGAAAAGAAATAGAGCTTTGTGCGGGTATTCTAAATCCATAAATTTTTTCATCATATAAAGTATAAATATCATGAAGAAGTCATGTTACCTCATTTTTAGCAGGTTCAGGATCTTGAATCATGCTTTCATAATATGTATCAATTAAAATTAGTACGATACATAATTTAACTCTAGGATCAAATATAGTAGCTAAGTTATGCAAAGGACATATCTTGTCCCAATATTCATTCAATTTAGATTCCATTGTTCAATAATGGGCATTAAAACATCATATCTATGTTCAGCAAATTTTGCACTAATTATATATGCTTGTAAAAATGAACAAAAGTTGGATAATAAAACCAGAAAGAACATTTGTAGCATCATAAAAACTAACAAAAAAATCTTCTAAAATTTTACCTTTACTCCAATCAATTTAGTCAATGTAAATTCTAATCCACGATCATTAATATATGCACTTAATAAGTTTTATATGGATATGTATCCTGAATCATGTTATATGTTGAGTTTCAACGAGTAATTACATCAAGTTTAAATTTTTTAAAATGTTTATCATGATCTATACATAATTGTTTAAATTTTGATGTTTTGATCTCGAAGCATGAATAAAAAAAACTGCATTTCTAATTTTTGAAATAACATCTTGAATTGCCCATGCCAGCTTGAACAGAAAGATTTAATGACATGGACATCTAATATGCAATAAATTTTCATTTAAAATGAGATACAATGAGTCCTTCAATAATGCAACAGCAAAATTATTATTAGATGCATTATCAAAAGTAATAGACATGATTTTATCGTTAATATTATATGAGCATGTAGTTTGATAAATGGCATTTGAAATTTGTTGCCTAGAATGCGGAAATTCAAAAGCACGAAAAGCAAGAATATGCTTATTTAATTGCCAATCATTATCAATATAATGAGCAGTAATAGCAATAAAACAGTTACTACTACAGATGCTGACCAAATATCAGAAGTTAAAGAAACTCTTGCATTTAAAATAGAGAACATTTCTATTAAACTATCTTATTGTTAAAAAGTTTGTCATAACTACTTTTCTAAATGTACGCCTACTAGTTCTATAAGCAGGTTGTAGGGCTAATTGAACATATTCTTCAAAATTAAAAGATTCATATAAACTAAAAGATAATTTATTCTTTAACTATCCATCTTACAAGTAATTTTTTCTGATTTTCATGATTATATACAAAAGTACCTGCAAGTGATCCCCTTTGTATATTAAGGGTACTTTATAGACGAGAATCATGCATCCTATGAGTCTCTTGAGATCTTTTTAAATGGCCTGTTCCCCCACTACTACAATTATAAAGTTTTGCATATTTTCTATATTTTTCTTTAAAGATTTCATCAACCATAATTCTATCAAATTCATTCCAAACACCACTAGTCCTCTTACGAGAAGAGGTTTGACCTTCACTTGGTTCACTGGTTCTAGAGGGAACTTGGGGATTAGTTTTCTTTCCCTTAGAAACAGGGGGCATGCCAAAATGACTTTCATCATAAGATGCCATATCTAAAATTCTAAATTGATGAATGCAAAAAAATAAAAACTAACAACAAGGAGGAATTGAAAAGAGGATCAAAGGTGAAGGCATGGAGCCAAGATTTATGAGCTTCCTCTTGTGCTCTCGCCTCTTAACAAGATGTAATATTCTTTCTTTTGTACTTCTAACTTCTCAACAAGAAACCTCTTTTTGTGCAGCACTTGAACACTTGCTAGAATACTTGCAAGCTAAAAATTAAATTGCTAGAATACTTGCTAGAAGAGAGAAATAGTAGTAGAGAAGAGAGAAGTGTTGGTTTGGTGTGGTGAGAATGAGGAAGGAATGTGGTATTTATAGGACTTCAATTTTTTCCCCAAAATACCCTTCAATATGACTGTTCGGAGGGTTAAAATGGTAAAAATCTCTCAACTAGCCGTTAATGGCTAGAAACGGCTGCAACTGGGCCGTGCCTAGGCCTGGCCCGTGCTTGGCATGGCCCAGTTGAAGCCGTTACGGGCCGGTGCCTGAACGAGCCGTGCCAGGCACGGCCCAGGTCTTATTGTGCCAGGCACGGCCAGTGGCGGGCCGTGCCCAGCGCGACCCAGCCCAAAATGGGCCGTGGGCCGTGCCGGGCTGTGCCGGGCATGGCCCAATGCCCAAATCTAAGCACAGCTTCCTCTTGGCTGATTGCTAGAACTTTTGCAGAGCCTGCGGTGCTTTTTCTCTTATTGCCATTATCTTTTCATGTTGACTTTATATCTATGGTGCATATATGTTCATTTTCTAGTTTAGCGGCCATGCTTGGCTTTGTGGGGCATAATATTTTTGAGGCATTAGAAGCATAATTGTGGCTTTGAAACTGCACAGTAAGATATCCAAGTCAATTTTCCTTGTCATCCATTTTGACTCATATTTCAAAATGCTTGAAGAAAAATTTAAGATATTTTGGAGACTTAGAAATTGAGCATTTATAAAATAAAAAGATATTTTGATGACATAGCATGTGATCTGCTTTGGTCCATGGTTGGAAAGTATTGGAGATTTTTGTCTATGTTTTCTAGTTATGTAGAATGTGATGAATGGTACTTAACTGTCCATTTGGGTCATCCATCATGCATTTTTTAACAAGATATTATTAGATGTCATGCTTTTAAAATATTACATTTTTTCTAGAGTATAGCAATTAAGGCAAATTATTGTGTTTCTTGATTTTTTAAGTTATATTGTATTGGGAAAGCCTAAGACATGACAATGTAAAACAGATATGTAGTTTATGTGGCGACAAATCAGTCTGATATTGCTCGCTTGTCTTCAATATCTCATACTGAATGGCTCTTTTTCAGGCTGAAAGTCGCTTAAGGTTGCTAAAGAATGAAATGGAAGACTACGCATCTAAATGTGCAGCTGAAGCTGAAAAAATGAAAGAGGAGTTCATGGCAAAGGAACACCAATTGTTCATTGTGGAAAAAGAGGCAGAAGATTATTTGAAGGTATTTTTTGTCCCCTTTTTTTCCCTAGTCATTTTCCTTTTCCTGTGATCCAGCATGATATTGCTAATAACTTAGATTTTGACACGACTTAACAATAACTGACATTCTGGACCATCTGGCAGAACTCTGAGCAAAAGCTGGAGGATGCAGTCAGAGATAGTGAAGAGGAAGTCCAGTTGTGTGCACGCGAGCTCTTGACATTGATTGATGCTGTCTCAGAGTACAAAGAATCCATGGAATCCACAGCATCTGGAATGAGTACTGATCTCTCTGAAGTTGCAGATGCTGTGGCCTCTTTATCAGCCAAATTGGTTATGTGGTTCTAACTTCGTCAATTTTGGTGATGCTAAACTTCACTGAACTGAAACTTGTTCATAGTTTGTTTTGATGCATAAGTTTATTTTCTCAATCCAAAACTATGCCGGTTGTTTAATTGGTAATTAATTAATTGCAAATGATTTACTGGCATTTTGATGTATGGCCTGTCACTAGTAGGCGGCAACTGCATTCCAGGTCATGTAATGTATCTTTAGATATTGCATCATACATGTTACCATATTTTGAGGTTCAATGTGTTGATTGACTATCTGTTTCAAGACTCCGTCACTGATGGCAGTTAAATTTGAGTCATGCTTCCACTCCAGGTTGGAGGACTCATGTATACACGTATGTAAAACCAAAGAGGAGCATAAATTATCAAAATGGACAAAACCAATCATTTCCCAGCCTTTTAGCTCCACAAAAAAAAGAAATACTAAATATTTTTTGATTATCTTTCTTGTGATTAACCATACACATCCATAAGTTACCCTTAATGTAACTCTTAAGAAAGTTGTATCTTTTTGAATTAAATGATGAAAGTTCCACATTGTTGATCCAAGTTGTTAGGTGTGATTTACTACTTTTAAACACTTATAAATTTAAATTTAATAAAAAAAATCATATGACTTGAAGAATTTTAGCCTAAACATATAACCTCCAACAGTTAAATTTATACCCAAATGGAGCTGAAATTAGAAAAGCAAATACGATTTAGGATAAATTCTTGGGGTTCTTGTGAGTGGCCTAAAGGAATTACTACTCTTAGCAAGAATAGGATTTCTTCTTAGTTAGAATACAGCCGAAGAAAGGCAATTGGGATTGATGCCATTGAATCCATTGTGATGGAGTTAGCTGCACATTCATCTCTAGAGGGGCTTGTTCTTGAATAGCTGCAAGTGAATCAGATCTGGGCATACTCATTTTTAGAGATCCTGCAGGTTAATACGACTTCCACCTTGGACTAGATTCACTAGATGGAATCTCTTGATAAGGAGAGTCAATCTAGTTACCAGGATAGTGAGACCAATAGGGAAACATAAGAGGAAGTAGAAGAAGATACTACGAAAGACTATCAAGACATACTAATTATCAAAAGGGAGGCCCATTCCCTCCCCACCAACTCACTGCTAGGTATAGTAGATGAGAAAATCTAGAAAACCTGAAAGTTAGATTCTCGACTTCAACCATCCACTATAGCTTATACACATATGGAGCCATCGTATGGGTATGGTATATTGCATGCTAGATTTGTCTTGCACACTTTTTGTAACATTCTGAGTTTTTAAATGTTTTGTGTTGACCCTTATATTGGTTTTTAATGAATAATAAACACCATATGAATATATTTCTTTTGTTACAAGTGAATTGATAAAGTGTTTCAGAGATTTAAGTTTTTAATCAGTCAAAATTACAAGAAAAATCAAGTATAAGTTTGAGTCTGCCTTTAAGTGTTATGTTCAGCACTTAGAGTCGACTTTTACAGTGAGGAGTCGACTCTGGCACGCTTTGGCATAGGTTGACACTTTTGGCATGCTCTTGAGCCAACTCTCATAGTGGGCAAGCCGACTCGATCAGAAAAAAGTGAGACAATAATTCCGCATCGTGCTCGAGTCGATTCGCGTAGGGCTCGAGTCAACTCACACAGTTTTACAGAGAAGGGGAGGAAAATTGCATTCTGTTTGAGCCGACTCGTGATCTGCAGGAGCCATTTCATGATCTGCTTGAGCTAACTTATGACCTGCAGGAGCCGACTTCAGGACTGCAATTCCTAGGTTAAATCTTGAAAATTTCATTTTGAGCCCATTTCAAGTTTAATTTGAGCGTCGTTTGTACCGTTGGACTCTTAAAATCGAGTTCTTCGAGTTAGCAGGATCTTTTTCTGAAAATATTGCATAAAATTATCAAATTTAAAAGAATAATAATAATTTGATCTATAAATTAATACTTCTATGGCCAGTATTTATGTACTTATCAAGGACCGTCAGAGATGGCTCATTCCTTATGTATCGATAATTGGAAAAGTGGTTGGGTAGTGACTTAATGGTGATTATAGAATGATGTACTATTTCGAGAGGGTTTGATGGATATCGTGTACGATTATAGGAGTGTTATTGTTCAAGATATTAGCAGATTTTCAAAAGTTAAGCATGCTTAGGCTTAGGTACCAGTGATGGGTGACCCTGGGAAGTCAATTAAGAAATTTTTGGGATCAAAATGGGAAAAGACTCCAAGGCCATTTGCTAATTTTGCTAAGGGTAAATTGGAAAAAAAAATGAAGGGAAAAATATCATGGTTATGAGTTAGCCTTGTGTTTTTCAAAAAGCATGCGTTAAGAGTTATGAAGGGCAAAATGAAAATTTTGCCTAGTCATTTAAAACCCATTACTCAATTCCTTAGCGTCTAAGCTACCTAATGACTTAGCCTCTAAGCTATTGGAAAAAAGAGAAAAAAAAGGGGGAGAAAGAGAGGAGAATCAACTGAAAGAAAGAAAGAAGGAAGGAAGAGAGGAGGAGGAGGAAGAAGAAGAAGAAGAAGAAGAAGAAGAAGAAGAAGAAGGGGAAAGCTTGGGGAGGAACTAGTTTCCGAGGTAAGCTCTAGCTTTTTAAAACCCAGTATAGCATAGATTTTTCATAGATGAGATGATTTCTTATTTATCCTAAATAGAGAAAGGATGAAAAAAAATTGTGTAATATCAGAGGTTAGATTATGCATGCATGCATAGCTTCAGGGAAACCTTGCATGAAGTTGATTTTAACTGTCACTGTATCTATATGATGACTTAAGTCAAAAGGATTGTTCCAAGGAGCCGAAACACCGGAGTTGAGTACCAGTTAAAAGAGTAATCTGCTAAGGTGAGTGGGTTTCTCATCTAGCATTGAAAAATATATTTTAAGCTAGTATGGTGATGTTTAATATCTAGCTGTGGTATGATATGCTTAGTAGAGTATTATGTGTTTTTAAATCTGGGAAATGAGAACCTAGTATATGATATTCTGATGCATGGGTTTTGATGCATAAATTTCTGAGCATGGGTTTTATTACATGAGTTAAAGCATGGGTTTTGAGCAAAAGAGCAAAGCATGAGTTTTGAGCATGAGTCTCAAGCACAAAGAATAAAGCATGAGTTTTGATGCATGGATTTTAGATGCAAACATGACATATTTGCATGGTAAATTATTAAAAAGAACATGTTTCGGATGTATGTATCACACAAAGCATTTGAGTAGCTATGGGACCGATCATCTTTTAGACTATGCCATAGCATAAGCATTGCATACTACTATTGAGCCGGCACCTCCTTGCGATTTGATCGTATGATGATTCCCAGGATCAGGGGTGAGTGCACTCTAGACCAGGCCTAGTGGGGCAAGTTTATTTAGCTTACAAGAGGAGACATCGGTATGGAAGAAGAAGACAAGGCCTACACATAGAAGCAGTGAAGGGATGCCCAAATGCATGCTACCCAGATTTGAATTTTTAGCCCTGAATTTCAGCAGTGAAGGATGCCCATATTGCCGCCTAGTTCTTTTGGAAATTTTAACCCTGAATTCAGCTCGAATAAGCAAGTGAAGGATGCCCAGTTCTTTTGAAAATTTCAACCCTGAAATCAGTTCGAAGAAGCAAGTGAATGACGCCCAACATGGCCACCCCAAATTACTGAATTTTAAATTTTTTTTTATGTATTCAAATTCAAAGGGCACCACTTAATCCACATTTTAGGAAGAAAGTGGGCATCAATTTTGGAATTATTTTAAATTTTCTTTCATGAAAAGGGGCACCTCTTTTTATTTCCATATTTGTATTTACTTGGGCCTCAAGTCTCTTATCTTATAAAAGAGACCCTCTTGTATGAAAAAAGTATCGAACCTTAGGGATGGCAACGGTTTAGGGATGGCTCGGGGCGGTCTATACCGGTCCCCATCCCCGTTAGAAAAAATGTTCCCATTCTTTGCCCCGTTAAGCCGTTATAATTAACGGGACGGGGACGGGAATACCCGGCCGGGTAAACAGGTACCCACTGGGTATCTGTTTATCTGTTTAGATAAGATGGAGATGAATCGAGATGATGATATTGATATATAAGAGATTCTTCGACTCTCGGATAAAGAAGAAGAAAATGAAAAGTGAGAAAGAAAATAACTAAGAAAAAAAAAAATCAGAAAATTAAGATTTTCAACATAACAACCGTAAAAAGAAATACATTTAAATTTCAAAGAAATAAATAAAGAGATATCTTTCTAAAGAGATGGGTATACCATAAAAAGAAAAAAGTGTTGGAGGGTGTCGATGGGGCAGCGATTGACGAAGATAGACGATGGACTAATGGAGTTAGGTTTTCGTCTTGGTTCAGAATTTCAGATTAGTTGCATGAAAAAAGGAAGAGCAAGGGATGGCTACGTGAAATAAGGAAGATCAAGAGTTAGGATTATATATTTTTATTTATTTTAAATTTTAAATTTTTAATATATATATATATATATATATATTAAAATTTAAATATATATTAAAGTTAATGGAGATAGGGATGGGTAACGGGGATGGGGTGGCGAATACCGTCCCCGGGCCGTTTACCCATTTAGCCGTTAACGAAAAATCCCCATTACCCGTTAAGCCGTTTAGACCGGGGATTCCGATCCGTTAAAAATGGTACCGGCCGGGTAAACGGCCAAACGGAGAAAATTGTCATCCCTATTGAACCTTTCAATCAATCAATTATTTTGAGTCATATTTTTCTTTGTGTTCTTGTGTTCTTGCTCCTGTGCATGCCTGCATTCAAGCCGCCCAACCTTAAACCCTAGCTACCTTCTTGCCATCCACCAGTAGATGCCCCAAACCCTAGCTGCCCCTTGCACCCCTCCAAGCAGCCGCCCAAGAGCCCTAGCCGCCGCCTTGCCCCATCTAGGGGATGCCCAAGGACCCTCGGCCGCCCCCATCTCCTTCTCCACTTCTTCTTCGTCTCTTTACCTTTATTTTGATTTTCTCTTTTTTTATTAGCCCTTGTATGGTGATCTTGCAGATCCCTCAGTAGCCATGAATCCAGGATTCAAGGTGATCGTCATCCAGATCAGCGGATACGTGGTCGTAGATCCGTGGGCTCAAGGCTTGGTCATCTAGGGTGCATCCGCCAGGCAGAGCGGCCCCTTCAGTACTTTGATATTTTCTTCATGCTAGGTACATCCCCTCTAGTCTACTAGTAACTTTATTGAAGGAGAGCAAGCCCTACTGGGGTTTCTTAGCCTCGGCGGTCTTTCTTCTTTACTTTTTTATGGAGCTGTTTCACGTGCGGAGTTACTGTGAGTTTTCCTGAATCCCTTTTAGGCTATTACTTCGGAAGATTAATCAACTGCAATCATTAATCATATAAAATTTACTTGCATGCGAATCGGTCTTGCATCAGTTTGGTATCAGAGCATGGTTAGGGCTTGATTTTTAATTCACATTATTATCAGTATATCATCTGTTAATTGAATTGTTTCTACCTGCATACACATCAAAAAATTACAAAATTTTTTTCTCTGGATTCATTGTAATTTAAAGTATTTTTCATTATTTTCTAAGAATTTAATTTAATCTGTGAATTAGTTGCATGCCTGATTACTCACAGAAAATATGAAAATTTCTTAGATTTTTAATCAAATTATTTCTGCCTGCATACACATCAAAAAATTATGAAAATATGAAAATTGAATGTATTTTTTGTTAATTTTTGTGGATTTAATTCGATATGTGAACAAAAATCTGAGATCTATTGCTATTTATAGATTTCTAGATTAGGGTTTGTGTTTTGCATATCATTCATCTGCATTAAATTACTCTTAAGGGCTCTCATTGATGTCAGATAAGGAAGGGATTGAAACCCCTTCCTTGGCCCAAAACAATCACCCATGCATTCCGATCCCAAGCCTCTAATATAAAACTGAGTAGCAACTTAATTGATATTTTCCTTAAAGGGCTAGGGACACCAACAGTCGGTCTAGTGTGCTGGAGGAGACTAGTACAAATCAATCTAGCGTATGCTCTGAAATTGGTATCTAGAAGGGAGGTCAAATGTCAAACGACTTAAGCAGAGTGTTGGGGTTATTCTAATTAGGCACCTGCAATTTGCGGGACAAGCCTCTACCTGTCCCAATTGGCCAATTGAAGAGTTACTGTTAGATTGGCTTGCATTAAGCCAAATCCTTTACTCTGGATGACTAGGTCTAGCATACCGTAGTCCGAGTCAGTCTGAGTCTTGTGTGCTTGATTGTGCTTGCATGTGCACTAGATCAGAAGTATTTTTTCGCTCGTCACCACCTCCATTATCGGCTAAACCCATAGCTAATCAAAACATTGAGGATCACTTAAGGATCATCACTGAACAACTAGCCCGAATGAACCAAGACATCAAGCAATCTAAGGCTAGATTAGGGTCCAGGTTCGATCAAGTCAAAACTAGGTTAGGCATCCTAGAAGAAGCCCATGAGGACCATACTGAGTCTGATCATGAGACCCCACCTTATCCTAGGAGAGCCCAACTGTAGGGAGAAACAATCCCCGAGGCATGCATATTTTAAAAATTTGATAACAATTATCATTGCGGAATTTTAAAGATTACATACTAATCTATCTAACATGCATCAAGATCATATCTTTGCCTTGTATATAGGATCGATTGATCCAAAATATGCATATAAATAAAAAATATCAAGATCATATTTGATCTTCAAGATGACTAGTCATACTACTTATCTTGAAGCCTGCCTTAAGATCTAGGGATCAAATCGCTTACCTTAAGAACAGTAGGTAAATCCTTATTGCTCTGCAGCCGTTCAATCGTCCGGCCTCTAGTATCATCCACGCGAAGCCCCGAATGATCGGATTTTCGAGAGTGCTAGCTCGCGGCAAAATAGCTTTGCTGATCTTGAATCCTTCCACTTGAATCTTCCTCTAAGATCACCACGCTTTCGCTAACACCAGAATTACCAGGATTTTTTTATTCTAACCTTTTTAGAATTACAATCCACGATATATCGTGTATTGTTGTTCTGTATATTCTGGTGAGGGAATACCCTCTATTTATAGTCTCAATTTAGCCTTAACATTGAATTCTGACATTAAGAATTCTGTCGTTTGGTAAAGCGAAGAGATGCCAAAGGCACGGCGCTTGGTTTAATTCCGACGTTCGGTGAAAACCAAAGAGATGTGGCTAAATCCGACGTTCGGTGAAAACCAAAGAGTCGTAGCTAAATCCGACGTTCGATGAAAATTAATGTTAGGCATTAAATTCTACATGAGAATTTAATCTCTCATGAGATGAGACTTTAGCCATCTCATCATATGAGATCCTTATGCGAGAGGTTTGGGTTCAGGTGATGGTTTAATCTGATCTGAATTTATTTGACTGAACCCACATAGATCATGGTCCAAGCCCAAATCAAATTTGGCTAGTCCTGAATCTATTTAAATCCAAATCAAGTCTAATTTCAAATCAATATTTGAAATTGACTAGTCCTTCTAATGGATTTAAACCAAATTGAATCTTATTCACTTGTACTTAACCCAATTGAGATAATTCAATCAATCAAATTGATTAATTAAATCATATACGATTCTCAATCGTTGATCAGCAAACAGATCATCCTAGGAAACTTCTATGCGTGTAACTCTCTAGGTTCGAACCTAAGCCGGTAGCATAGAAATAACTTTCTATACTAATCGATGTGCCCATCTAGCAATGGAACCCGACGTCCGGATAGGTCGAAGAGTTGCCGAGCAAACTCCAAGAACCCTAAGAAATAGTTATCGTATAATTCATCCTCTTGACCACAAATGCTAAGGATGGCCTAAGAGTCTGTCAACTCTAAATAGCAAATCCATAAAGTGATTTCAACTTTAGTGATCATGTGACTTTCGCATGAAGTGCCTTGGCCAAGGTCTTGCTAAATTGAAACACAAGCATTTCTCCTTTTAACGGGATAGGTCAAATTCCATCTTGATCCACAACTGACTACCATAAGTACTTGACTGCACCCAGTAACCTTTCGTAGCTGGATTAGAAATCCAGGTGGTCCGGCACCTAAGTACAATGAGTTGCTTGTAAGCCACTGGTTGTGATCTTCAGATATGAAGGATACTTATACCTATATCTTCTCAGATTAACTCTTGACAGTAGAGTATCCGGAAATGAGTCACGTTCGATGAAATGTACTCCTACACTTCCACCTATATGTCATACTAGTATCTCTACACTCCTTGGTTAAGAGGACAACCAACAAATATGATATACAACGTCCTATAATTGATAATATATGGCCCTGTCATAGTATATCATTTGGTCGCGAACTCTTTTAAGGACCTTCAAAGGTAAATCCTCTTTATCGTGAAGGAAGATCCTGAGGGCTTCATTACAATCAGGAGTATTAAGAAGATGTTCTTGTAATGAATAAACTGTCAAATAACTTTTATTAATATATCAATTTATATACAATTTACATTAGCACAATCATCAAATGATTGGCTTTAGGATACAATTCCCAACAAACTCCCACTTAGCCTAAAGCCACTCATTACAGTATCTAATACCCATCTTCAACTTATAGTTGTCAAACTCCTTGATGCTGAGTGCTTTAGTAAATGGGTCATCTAGTTTTTCCTTTCCATCAATCTTCTAAGATTTATGTCACCTCGGTCTACAATCTCTCGAATAAGATGAAACCGGCGCAGTATGTGCTTGGTGCGCTGATGTGCTCATGGTTCTTTTGCTTAGCTATGACACCAGTGCTGTCATTGTACAATAGGATTGGTCCATCTATGGAAGGTGTCACTCCAAGCTCGGAGATGAACTTTCACAGCCACACAGCTTCTTTCACAGCATCTGATGCAGCGATGTACTCTGCCTCGCACACCGAATCTGCCATGTATGTTGCTTGGAACTTTTCCAGCAAACAGCTCCACCATTCAGGATAAACACGAAACCCGATACACTTTTGCTATCATCATGATCTGATTGGAAACTAGAATCAATATATCCAACAAGTTTCAAATCAGACTCTCCATAGACTAACCACTGGTCCTTAGTATTTCTCAAATACTTAAGGATTGTCTTAACAACTTGCCAGTGTTTTTCTCCTGGATCAGATTGGTATCTACTCACTACTCCTAGTGAGTATGCCACATCTGGTCTTGTACATGTCATGGTGTACATAATCGATCCCACTGTCGAAGCATATGGAATTCGACTCATACGTTCTCTTTCATTAGGAGTTATCGGACAATCCTTCTTAGAAAGATGAATTCCATGGCCTATCGGAAGATAGCATTTCTTGGAATTCTCCATGCTAAACCTTTTTAGCACGGTGTCAATGTACGTAGATTGGGATAAACCAAGCATCCTCTTCGATCTATCTCTATAGATCTTCATCCCTAGGATGTATGATGCTTCTCCAGATCTTTCATGGAGAATTGTGATGATAACCATGTCTTTATTCTTTGTATTGCAGGGATATCATTCCCGATTAAGAGAATATCATCCACATATAATACAAGAAATACAATAACGGAATCGTTAGCCCATTTATAAATGCAAGGTTCTTCTTTATTTTTAATAAAGCCATAAGATTTGATCACTTTATCAAATCATATGTTCCAACTCCTAGATGCTTGCTTAAGTCCATAAATAGACTTCTGTAGCCTGCACACTTTAGACTCGTCTTCAGATATAAAACCTTCAGGCTGTATCATATACACCTGTTCTTCTAAATCACCATTTAGAAAATAGGTTTTAACATCCATCTGCCAAATCTCATAATCGAAGTGTGCTGCTATAGCTAGCATAATCCGAATGGATTTCAGCATTACCATAGGAGAAAACATTTCGTCATAGTCAATACCATAACGTTGACGATACCCCTTAGCAACCAGACGTGCTTTATAGGTCTCAACCTTTCCGTCTGCGCATCTTTTCCTCTTGGAAACCCACTTACACCCTATGGGTTTTATCCCTTCGAGGGGTCAACTAATGTCCATACATTATTGTTCTTCATGGAATCAAGTTCGGATTTCATGGCATCAAGCCATTTATTAGAGTCAGTCCTTTGCATAGCATCCATATAGGTGATCGGATCCTTGTTGTTCTCATCGAGTTCAACAGGATCATCGTTCTGGACCAAGAAACCTAAGTATCTATCCGGTTGATGTGGTACTCTACCAGATCGCCTTAATGGTGCATCTAAAATGGGTTTTGAGTTTGATCTAATCAACTTAGATTCTAAGGGTTCACTGGTTTGTGTTGTTCCTTCTACTTGATGAACTTCCTCAAGTTCAACATTAGAGCTATTTGTTCCTTCACTAAGGAACTCCTTTTCAAGAAAAACTGCTCTATTACTAATGAACAACTTTTGTTCTTCAGTATTGTAGAAGTAATATCCTTTGGTTTCTTTCGGATAGCCGATAAAAAAATATTTGTCAGATTTGGGTTCAAGTTTGTCTGATTTTGCACGTTTCACATAAGCCGGACACCCCCAGACTCTCAGATAGGTAATAACCGGTTTATGTCCATACCACATCTCATGTGGAGTTTTAGAAACAGACTTGGAACCTTATTAAGAATATGACAAGCTGATTCTAATGTGTATCCCCAAAATGATATTGGCAAGCTTGCAAAACCCATCATGGACCGAACCATGTCTAACAGAGTTCGATTCCTTCTTTCGACACACCGTTATGCTGCGGTGTTCCAGGAGGAGTCCATTGGGAGAGAATCTCATTCTCTCTTAAATATGTCACAAATTCATTGGAAAGGTATTCGCCTCCTCGATCTGATCGAAGGGTCTTAATACATTTTCTGTTTGTTTTTCTACTTCTTTATGATATAGTTTGAACATTTCAAACGACTCAGATTTATGTCTCATAAGATAGACATAACCAAACCTAGAAAGGTCGTCTGTAAAAGTAATGAAGTAGTAATATCCACCTTTGGCACAAGTGCTCATTGGTCCACATACATCAGTATGTACTAGACTTAATAGTTCTTTGGCTCTTTCACCTTTTCCAGTAAAAGATGACTTGGTCATTTTACCAAGAAGACATGATTCACAGGTAGTTAATGATTCACAATCATCAACTCGAAGGATGCCCTCCTGAGTTAACCTATTTAATATGTTCTTATTGATATGACCCAGCCGATGGTGCCAAAGATAAATGTCTGTGACATCAGTTGTTCTAGGGCGCTTACTTGAATTGTACACTACATTCACAGGCTGTGATAATATATAAATGCCATTAGATAAATGCCCAGTCATTACAGTGACTCCATTCATAATGATATTCAAAGTAACATCCTTTATTGAAATTTCATAATGACTTTTGGCCAGAAGGCCTACAGAAATTACGTTCAACAAGAACGTTGGGCAAAAATGACAATCATTTAGTATAATGACATTTCTATTGAAAACTATTTCAAGAACTCTAATGCCAGAACTGGAACTAATCTTCCATCGCCGACATTAAGGAATCTTTCATTGTCCTCAAATCTTCTAGTGACCTGTAGTCCCTGCAATGAATTGCAAATGTTAAAAGGACTCCCGGTATCCAATACCCAGGTCTGATTATCATATACAGAAAAATTACAAGGTGTTATCATATAAATACCTTGTTGAGCAACATCTTGCTTCTTTTTCTTCTTTGGCCTGTTTTGATCAAGTGTGGCAATGTAAAGAGGACAGTTCCTCTTCCAGTGCCCTTGCATCTTGCAGTGAAAGCATTCAGCTTGACTTTTATCAACTTTCTTCTTCTGCATCTGACCCTTATAGATGTCCTAGCATGTTGCACCTTTTTATTATTCTTTTTCTTCTTCCCTTTCCCAAAGGGTTTACGCCCTACCTTAGATCCTTCAACCACATTAACCAAACCCTTAGAGAGCTGGTTATCCTTCTCAAAGTTCTGTAACAACCCCAACAAACCGTGGTAGTTGACTGCAGGCTTTGTCATTCGAAAATGAGTAAGGAAAGGTCGGAAGGATGTAAGCAAGGAATTCAGGATCGCATCTTTTTCCCAACTGCTCATGTAAGGAAAGCCGAGCTTGCTTAGGAGTTCTATCTTCTCGATCATATACAATACATGATCAGTGACAGGAGATCCATCCCTCATTCGAGCATTGAAAATTGCACAACTAGTCTTGTGCCTTTCAACATCGTCGGGTGTGCCGAAAGATTCATTCAACGCTTGAATGATTTCTTCTGGCTGAGCATTCTCGAACCCTCGACCAAATTCATCGTTTATTGCTGCTAGCATGATATAACGCACGCTAGTTCTATCATTGAGCCACTTCTGATAAGTGTCTCTCTCAGAACTTTGGGTGTTTGCATCAGGTATCTTTGGTGCAGGATTATTCAGAATATATAGAATCCTCTCATGCTCAAGGACGATCTTAAGTTTTCTGAACCAGCTATTGAAATTGGAACCATTCAACTTGTCACTATCCAATAGGGACCTTAATGATAAATTAGTGGCCATTTTCTTCATAAGGAAAAACTAAAGTTTATTAGTATATAAATTGATTCAGTCTAAAGACTTGGACTTTAGTCTAAAGATTCTCCCACTATTTTGTTTAAATTGGCAGCCTCTACACCCCAATTCGAAGAATTATTTTTAATTCTTTAGCGGGCACTAAGATCTACATAAACTACATACAGGCCCAAGTGAAGCTTGGCTAACCCATATGCATCTAAGAGTAGGTTTAAAACCAATTGTTTCCCAAACAATTCTTAGTGTTCAGTTTTGCCCCATATACCTCTTCAGCAGGCATGAAGTGCCTCCACTGAAAGTTCTGGTTAGGTCCAACCATTAAATGATATAATCAGTGTAACCTATCAATAGACAACCAAGCCCGAGTGAAGCTCGGCTCACCTGACTGTTTATTTAATAGTTACGCTGACTTATCATATAATGAATGATAATTCGATGGTTGACAAGCACCAGGCATGGAGTGCCTCTAATGATTATCAAGACATCGGACTCATTATCACCCACCTTAATGGGAGGCTATGATCTAGTTATCATATAACTATTTCATTTTAAGGACCTAATAATTTTAGAGGATTTTAATAATATGAAGATAAATTGACTAATCAAGTTCTCCCACTGAATCTATGAAGTCGGTAGAATGAAACAAGATTAAGTCAGGTTAAGTGGCACCTAAATCAGTCAGACTGATTTCCTTACAGGCATGGGTCAACCCGAATCAGGTAAATGATCTGAATCATAAATGGTTCACCACATTGACCAGGTGAGTGAGATCGATGGAGGGATATGCCATTAACTCGTTAAAGACGCATCAATACGAGTAGCTCCCAATTAAAAACCATTCGATCGTTGATCCTAGAGCAACTTGCCAACCCACCTTGACATCATATGGTTAACCAATTCTGATTTGACCATCTAAGAGATTCATGCTCAACCACGGAGCCTAATCTACTTCCATTTGGTTTAATCAAAGAGAAGGACATGATCAACTACAACTATTGTTTGATTTAGAGCATTCTTAACCTTAATCTAATTAGATTTGATCAAATACTCTTACAGTCCAGTTGATTTAAACCTTAGGGTCTAACCCTTTATGGACCGATTTAGCTAACCCAAAGGATTAAATATATTTCATGTTTACATGTCATATATTTCAATCAAGCATCATATATATTATATTACTACTCATAATTCCTATATTTAGATCATATCTAAAGAGATTATGAATTAACATTTGACATTCAAATTAGACTCTCATAAATATTTGTATGTTTCATAACATAGACATCATGCCATCATATATCATATCTATGTTTTATACTAAACATGCAAATATCAATTTTATATAACATCAACATGTATCAAATATAAAATATATTTTGAGAGTGTGTGTAATCAGTGTTTTGAAGCCAAAGATCAATTTAAATTATTACGACAATATGTCACACAATACCTCGTTGAATGGGTAATTTGGATTTTCAATCCATTTGTGACATAGACCTGAGATTTGTTTTAGCCTTGATTACACAATTAATAGGAGCATTAATTTACATGCAATAAATTAGATCAATACGAAACCATCGCTTGATACCATTTGTAGGGAGAAACAATCCCGAGGCATGCATATTTTAAAATTTTGATAACAATTATCATTGCGGAATTTTAAAGATTACATACTAATCTATCTAACATGCATCAAGATCATATCTTTGCCTTGTATATAGGATCGATTGATCCAAAATATGCATATAAATAAAAAATATCAAGATCATATCTTGATCTTCAAGATGACTAGTCATACTACTTATCTTGAAGCCTGCCTTAAGATCTAGGGATCAAATCGTTACCTTAAGAACAGTAGGTAAATCCTTATTGCTGCAGCCGTTCAATCGTCCGGCCTCTAGTATCGTCCACGCGAAGCCATGAATGATCGGATTTCCGGGAGTGCTAGCTCGCGGAAAAACAGCTTTGCTGATCTTGAATCCTCCCACTTGAATCTTCCTCTAAGATCCACCACGCTTCCTCTAACACCAGAATCACCAGGATTTTTTTTATTCTAACCTTTTAGAATTACAATCCACGACATATCGTGTATTGTTGTTCTGTATATTCTGGTGAGGGAATGCCCTCTATTTATAGTCTCAATTTAGCCTTAACATTGAATTCTGACATTAAGAATTCCGTCGTTTGGTAAAAGCGAAGAGACGCCGAAGGTGCAACGCTTGGTTTAATTCTGACGTTCGGTGAAAACCAAAGAGATGTGGCTAAATCCGACGTTCGGTGAAAACCAAAGAGTCGTGCTAAATCCGACGTTCGGTGAAAATTAATGTTAGGCATTAAATTCTATATGAGAATTTAATCTCTCATGAGATGAGACTTTAGCCATCTCATCATATGAGATCCTTATGCGAGAGGTTTGGGTTCAGGTGATGGTTTAATCTGATCTGAATTTATTTGACTGAACCCACATAGATATGGTCCAAGTCCAAATCAAATTTGGCTAGTCCTGAATCTATTTAAATCCAAATCAAGTCTAATTTCAAATCAATATTTAAATTGATTAGTCCTTCTAATGGACTTAAACCAAATTGAATCTTATTCACTTGTACTTAACCCAATTGAGATAATTCAATCAATCAAATTGATTAATTAAATCATATACGATTCTCAATCGTTGATCATCAAACAGATCATCCTAGGAAACTTCTATGCGTGTGACTCTCTAGGTTCGAACCTAAGCCGGTAGCATAGAAACAACTTTATATACTAATCGATGTGCCCATCTAGCAATGGAACCCTACGTCCGGATAGGTCGAAGAGTTGCCGAGCAAACTCCAAGAACCCTAAGAAACAGCTACCGTATAATTCATCATCTTGACCACAAATGCTAAGGATGGCTTAAGAGCCTGTCAACTCTAAATAGCAAATCCATAAAGTGATTTCAACTTTAGTGATCATGTGACTTTCACATGAAGTGC
>UESW01004389.1:282590-372590 GCA_900491605.1 Calamus simplicifolius
TTTTTTTATTCTAACCTTTTTAGAATTACAATCCACGACATATCGTGTATTGTTGTTCTGTATATTCTGGTGAGGGAATGCCCTCTATTTATAGTCTCAATTTAGCCTTAACATTGAATTCTGACATTAAGAATTCCGTCGTTTGGTAAAAGCGAAGAGACGCCGAAGGTGCAACGCTTGGTTTAATTCTGACGTTCGGTGAAAACCAAAGAGATGTGGCTAAATCCGACGTTCGGTGAAAACCAAAGAGTCGTGGCTAAATCCGACGTTCGGTGAAAATTAATGTTAGGCATTAAATTCTATATGAGAATTTAATCTCTCATGAGATGAGACTTTAGCCATCTCATCATATGAGAGATCCTTATGCGAGAGGTTTGGGTTCAGGTGATGGTTTAATCTGATCTGAATTTATTTGACTGAACCCACATAGATTATGGTCCAAGTCCAAATCAAATTTGGCTAGTCCTGAATCTATTTAAATCCAAATCAAGTCTAATTTCAAATCAATATTTAAAATTGATTAGTCCTTCTAATGGACTTAAACCAAATTGAATCTTATTCACTTGTACTTAACCCAATTGAGATAATTCAATCAATCAAATTGATTAATTAAATCATATACGATTCTCAATCGTTGATCATCAAACAGATCATCTAGGAAACTTCTATACGTGTGACTCTCTAGGTTCGAACCTAAGCCGGTAGCATAGAAACAACTTTATATACTAATCGATGTGCCCATCTAGCAATGGAACCCTACGTCCGGATAGGTCGAAGAGTTGCCGAGCAAACTCCAAGAACCCTAAGAAACAGCTACCGTATAATTCATCATCTTGACCACAAATGCTAAGGATGGCTTAAGAGCCTGTCAACTCTAAATAGCAAATCCATAAAGTGATTTCAACTTTAGTGATCATGTGACTTTCACATGAAGTGCTTTGGCCAAGGTCTTGCTAAATTGAAACACAAGCATTTCTCCTTTTAACGGGATAGGTCAAATTTTATCTTGATCCACAATTGACTACCACAAGTACTTGACTGCACCCAGTAACCTTTCGTAGCTGGATTAGAAATCCAGGTGGTCCGGCACCTAAGTACAATGAGTTGCTTGTAAGCCACTGGTTGTGATCTTCAGGTCTGAAGGATACTTATATCTATATCTTCTCGGATTAACTCTTGATAGTAGAGTATCCGAAAATGAGTCACGTTCGATGAAATGTACTCCTACACTTCCACCTGTATGTCATACTAGTGTCTCTACACTCCTTGGTTAAGAGGACAACCAACAAATATGATATACAACATCCTATAATTGATAGTACTATGGCCCTGTCATAGTATATCATTTGGTCGCGAACTCTTTTAAGGACCTTCAAAGATAAATTCTCTTTATCATGAAGGAAGATCCTGAGGTCTTCATTACAATCAGGAGTATTAAGAAGATGTTCTTGTAATGAATAAACTACCAAATAACTTTTATTAATATATCAATTTATATACAATTTACATTAGCATAATCATCAAATGATTGGCTTTAGGATACAATTCTCAACACCAACAGCCTAACCTCTACATAAGGCCAAACCCTAGGGGACCTCCACATCATGATCCTAACTTTGGGGATGGGCCTAGGAGACCACCTCGACCTGATCCAGTTCTAAATGTCCTCCCTAGGAGACCCAATCATGAGGCAGTAGACCAAGAAGAAAGAGCCCTTAGAAGTGTTAAACTTGAAGCACCTACTTTCGATGGCTCTATGGACCCAAAGAACTACCTAGATTGGGAGGAAGAGATGGACTAGTACTTTGATTGTGTTGGCCCAGATGGCAACCCAAGAGGGGGGGATGAATTGGGTTCTTTAAAAAATTTAACAATTAAAACTTAAAACTAATTAAGTTAACTAACAAATTAATGCAATAATGTAAAGCACAATGAGAGAGAGATAGAGGCAAGCATGGCAAACACAAAAAATTTATAGTGGTTCGGTGTATCCAACACCTACGTCCACTCCCAAGCAACTCTTGGGTCCACACTATAATCACCCAGATTACAGTCGAGTTGTTTTACAAGTTCACAACTCTAACTTGTTATTTTACACGGGGTCACAACGAACCCAGCTGGTTTTCTCGGGTTCACCAGCACAAAACCCAATGTAAGCTACACTTAGCTTACCCTGAGGTTAACAACCTCAACTAATTCAATCCCCTGATTGAATTAGCAAACAACAATTCAATAAATATTTTACAACAATATTTAAAGCTCCTTAAATGAGCAAATATGCAATATAAATGAATAAAGGTTGGAAAAGCCTGATTGATGTGAGCTATTCTTCTTTTCCTCCTCTCTTTTGACTGGTTGAATCAAGATGTAGCTTTGATTCTTGAAAACGAAGCTTGGAAGAGAACTTGAGGAATTAGGGCTTCTTGGCTTCTCCATTTCTTCTTTGAGAAACCTTTGAACTTGAACTATTTGAAGCTTTTGAATTGTTCTTGAATCTCTTTTGGAATGAGCGTGGACTCAAAGAATTTTCTTTCCCTCTTTCTTTTCAAATTTCTCTCGATTTTTCTACTATTTTCTTGAATTTCTGCTCTTTCTTTTTCAAACGGACGAATCCCTTCTTTATATAGAGATTAGGTAGGAAAATAGCCGTTACAGAGTAGGTGGATTGCTTCTCACACAAAGAGATAGATCCGTTGGGGGTTAGGTGAAGAAAAGTTACTGTTAAAGTTGATTTGGCACTTTTGAAAATCGTTTCTGACAGATTGGAGTCGGCTCTAATTTTTCATGTGTCGGCTCCAAATCGTATTTCCATAAAGAGCAAAAAGTTGATTCGATCAGGAGTTGGCTCCGACTTTACAAAGTGTCGACTCCTCTCAGACTGGAGTCGGCTCCCAAAAACTGATGTGTCGACTCCGGAAAATGCTCAAAAACCAAGTCTCTGTTCTCAGGTTGGAGTCGGCTCCCGAAATCCATGTGTCGACTCCAACTTCTGAAGCAGAAAACAGCTTCTCTGTATCTCAGGTTGGAGTCGGCTCCACCTATTCATGTGTCGGCTTCGAAACCTCAGGCGTCGGCTCCGAAACTCTAGGTATCGACTCCGAACCGTGCCAAAAATATATAACTACTCTGATACACTTGGAGTCGGCTCTAAAGGTTCTAGGTGTCGGCTCCAAGTTCTGAACTTAAGTAAATTCCATTTAAACTTGGTTCAAAACTGATTCCTAAGTGTCATTTGAATAAACAATCAATCTTAATACCTGAAACACTTATCAAATTTATCAGAAACATAATGAATATACTCATGGCTTTTGTTAATCATCAAAATCAATAATTGGGTAAATAATTTCTCAATAATTTCCCAACAATCTCTCCCTTTTTGATGATGACAAAAACACTGAGTATATGCATAAGCAATTAATGCATAATTACTACTCAATTTAAAATAAAAGTTAAGCTCCCCCTTAATGAGGTAGCTCCCCCTAAATTTGTGCATATTAAGTTCATTGACTTTTCATACATATCTTGAATTCATTTGAACAAAATGCATCATTGAAGTATTATTCTTAAGTGTCATTCTCTTTATTATCTTTTCCCATTGTACATTCAATTATCACTTTTATGCATATACAAATATCATTTACTTCTCCCCTTTTTTGTAATCAACAAAAAGGTTAAGAAGTTGCAAATAGTATAGATCAATGCATTAAACATTAAGTGAATCAAAATTTAATCCAAGTCACTCAATATCAAAGTTCCAAGATAGCAAATATGATATTCATTAGGGTATCAAAACATTACATCATAATTGCTTTATACATCATTCAACTATAACAAAATGTTGCTTCCATTATATCAAATTCTAATTACATCAAAAAAAAACTTCATTACATCAAAGATTTAAACTAAACTTCAGTACAACAAAAGGTAAATCAAACAACAAAAGCATCAAATTCTAAGACGTTTCTTGAGTTCTTCTAAGATTTTTCCATTCCATCACTTTGAACCCTGATAAATTCATTCAATCTTCTATCAAAGAATGCAGATGCCACTGTGATTTTCTCCTGTAATTCTGCATTGCATTTAGAATATATCTCAGAATCTCCTTCAATTTCTTTGAGCTCCTTAAATATATGCATAGATCAGTCTTCAAAGCTTCTGAAGAAGATCCAAGGGTGGATTCAATCTTGCTCACTTTATCATCCAATAAATAAAACATTTATCTCAAGCTCATAAGACTGTTATCTAACTCAGTCTTCATCTCATCTTTATGAGTACTAAATAACTCTTTAAGCTGCTCTATCTGAACACTAGAAAAACCAGCAGTAGGAACATGCAATGGTACAGGTGCAGGAACTGGAGTAGGTGCCGATGGTGGTGATGATCTGCTAGGCTCTGGTGATGGATGCCTCACTGATGGACCTGCCCCTGATGGTGCAGTGGCTCCAATATCGGCTGCTCTCTCATCCAGATGACCTTTTCTTTCCCATCTCCATCCACCTTCACGAATCCCATCCTATGCATAGTAGCCAAGCTGTAATAATCAGTGTGCCTAAGGTTTTTCATTGGCTCACTATCAGAAATAACAACTCCTTGACTTTTGAATGCCATGGTCAGGACCATTCCATAAGGCAAGGTCGATCTCCTCTTGTTCCCGACCTCAGCCATATACCAAATCATCATTCATACTAGGTTGATTGGCTGACCCATCAAAATACTATCCATAATCACTATGTCTCGCTCTGAGACATATTCAAACCTGCCAATTTTGGAAATAGGATCCTACCACATATATTATGTAAAAGTCTAAGCTCAAGGGGCAACTGATTTGCCCTTACTTCCTCAAACTTAGTAAAATCTCTACCTAGCATCCTTGACAAAGCACCAGCCCGGTCACTGTGACTGTTAGCAATCAATCCTACAACAGGGATTTTCAAAAGATTACCTAAAACTTTGGATGTGAGATGTATTCTTCTTCCTCTAACCATACTGACCAATCCTCCATCTCCTCTTGACAAATTAAAATAAAATTCCTTGACTAGAGCCGGATATGTGGGAACATCTAAGGAACATACCTTTTCCCAACCAAGCTCCTTGATTTGTCTCCTAATAGCAAAACCCTCGCTTCAAAAAATTTGAAATCCACTTTCCTTCCCATGGTAATGATTCGGCCGGCTAGGGTATCAATTTGTGGTGAGTAGGGGCAAGGAATAGCATTGGGAGTGGATGCGGTTGAGCTGGAGGACAACTCCAGAGTGGGTTCATGCGCCGGACGCCTTGCCGTATGCTTCCCCGTCGTCACTCTTCCTCCAAACAACGATCCTCTGCGCTTGGGTGCCATTGAGTGCCATGGAGAGGCTAATTTGAGAGATTTAGGGTTTTGGGATGGGTTTGGAAGAGTTTGGGAACGTTAGGAGAGATTTAGAAAAAGATAGGTGTTGACTCTGCCCTAAATAGTTAACCTGGGACCACTTGGAGTCGACTCCCGCAAAGCGAGGTGTCGGCTCTAGGTCGCTAACACAGTCAGCGCCCGAAGTGGAGTCGACTCTGGAAAAGCAAGTATCGGCTCTAAAGTCTCAGACAAAACTGGAGTCGACTCCGATACCAGAGGAGTCGGCTCCAAGACAGTTTTAAGAAAAAAAATAAGAAAATTTCAAAGGATCTGAAACTTGTCCGGATTGACATCAAATTTTGGCTAAATCAACTTTGGAATGTGATGAATCAAGGGGTTCAAATATTTAGATAAATCATCCTTAAAATTATCAGAAAATTAGGAAAAATGATTGAATTCTAAATCATTCCTAGGAGTTTTAAAATTCATTCCAATGGATCACAAACTCCTAATTCTCCTCTAAGATAACAAAATCTTTCTTCATTTAGGGTTTTGTAAAAATGTCAGCTAATTGTTTATCAGTACAAACATAATCAAGACAAATGTCATTATTAGCTACATGTTCTCTAATAAAATGATATCTAATTTCAATGTGTTTAGTTCTTGAATGTTGGATTTGATTCTTAGTTAAATTGATTGCAGTAGTGTTATCACATCTAATTGGTGTTTTATCAAGTGTTATACCATAATCTTCAAGTTGTCGCTTAATCCAAAGGATTTGAGCACAACAACTTCCAGCTGCAATATATTCTGCCTTAGCAGTAGATAATGCCACCAATTTTGCTTTTTGCTAAACCAAGAGATTAAGTTACTTCCTAAAAATTGGCATGCACCACTTGTACTTTTTCTATCTAATTTAGAATCAGCATAATCAGAATCAGTATAAGCAATCAAATTTAATGTTGAGTCTCTAGAATACCATAATCCTACATTTTTAGTTCTATTTAGATATCTAAGTATTCTTTTTACTATAATTAAGTGAGATTCTTTAGGTTCAGATTGATATCGTGCACATAAGCATACTGCAAACATGATATCTGGCCTACTAGCTATTAAATAAAGTAATGAACGATCATACCTCTATAATATTTTTGATCAATAGGCTTACCATCTTCATCTTTATCTAACTTGCATGAAGGACTCATTGGTGTTCCAAGAGGTTTGACTTGTTCATACCAAACTTCTTGAGAATTTCGTTTGTGTACTTTATTTGGTTGATGAAGATTCCCTCTCTTTCTTGTTTGATTTGGAGTCCAAGGAAGAAGTTGAGTTCTCCCATCATGCTCATCTCGAATTCACCCTGCATTAACTTAGCAAATTCTTGACACAAAAGATTGTTAGTAGCACCGAATACAATATCATCTACATAAATTTGTACTACTAATAATCTTTATCCTTTCTTTTCAAAAATAGGGTTTTATCAACATTTCCTCTGGAAAAATTATTTTCAATTAGAAATTTGCTTAATCTATCATACCAAGCTCTAGGTGCTTGTTTTAAACCATATAGTGTTTTGTATAATTTAAAAACATGGTTTGGAAATTCATGATCTTCAAAACCTAGGGGTTGTTCTACATAAACTTCCTCATTTATAAAACCATTTAAAAATGCACTTTTAACATCCATTTGAAATAAGTTAATATTCATATGACATGCAAATGCAAGTAATAGTCTAATTACTTCTAATCTAGCTACAGGTGCAAAGGTTTTATCAAAATCAATTCCTTCTTTTTGATTATATTCTTTAGCAACTAATCTAGCTTTATTTCTAATTACTATGCCATTTTCATCTAATTTATTTCTCAATACCCATTTAGATCCTATAACAGAATGACCTTTGGGTCTATCTACTAAGGACCATACATTATTCCTAGCAAATTGATTTAATTCCTCTTGCATAGCTAACATCCAATTATTATCTTTTTCAGCTTCTTCAATGGTTTTAGGTTCTATATGAGATACGAATGCAAGATGATTATTGATGTTTCTCATTGATGATCTAGTTCTTACTCCTTGAGATGGATCACCTATGATTAAATCCTTAGGATGACCATAAGCATATCTCCAATCTCTAGGCATATCTACATCATTGCGAGTAGTATCAATAACATCATTCTAGGTGAGTCATCATCTTTAGCTTCTTGTTCATGATCTGAAGATACATCTATATTCAACTTTTCAATATCTCTTTCAAGCAAAATTGTATCTTCTTCATCATCAATCTTTTCAGAACTTGATGTTAAAGATTCATCAAATACTACATGAATTGATTCTTCTACAATTAAATATTTCTTGTTAAATACTCTATATGCTTTACTAGATGTTGAATAATCTAAAAATATGCCTTCATCAGATTTTGCATCAAACTTCCCAAGATTGTCCTTACCATTATTATGAATAAAACATCTACAACCAAATACATGAAAATAACTAATATTAGGTTTCTATTATGCCATAGTTCATAGGCAGTTTTCTTAAGAATTGGCCTAATTAAAGCTCTATTAAGGATGTAACATGCTGTGTTTATAGCTTCCGCCCTGAAGTACTTTGGGAGTTGGCTTTCACATAGCATGGTACGGGCCATGTGTTCTAAAGTTCTATTTTTCTTTCTACAACTCTGTTTTGTTGTGGTGTTCTAGGTGTAGAAAAATTATGAAATGCCATTTTCAATACAGAAATTTTTAAATTGATGATTTTCAAATTCTGTGCCATGATCACTTCTAAGAGACACTATGGTGTTGTTTTTCTCATTTGTGACTTTCTTGAAGAATTTCAGAAATATCGAAAAAGTCTCATCCTTATGAGCCAAAAACAATACTCAAGTGAATCTAAAATAATCATCTACTATCACAAGACCATATTTCTTTCCTCCTAGACTAGTGGTTCTAGTAAGTCAAAAAGGTCCATGTGAAGTAGCTCTAGTGGCCTAGAAGTGGAAACAATATTTTTAGATTTGAAAGAATTTCTAGTTTATTTTCCAAATTGACATGCGTCACAAATTCTATTATTTTCAAAATCCAGTTTTTGGAAGTCCTTTACCTAAATCCATTCTTATTAATTTTGAAATTAGTGTGTGCTTGCATGACCTAATCTACGATGCCATAGCCATCCAATCTCATTTACTTTAGCATTATCAGCAATTAAGCAATAGTTACTAGTAGACAAATTGTCTAAATCAATTAAGTATACATTGTCATTTCTATTACCAACAAATATAATGCTATTGTCTATGGGATTAGAAACAGTGCAAATAGAAGCTTCAAAGGAAACTTTGAAACCTTTATCACATAATTGGCTAATGCTAATTAGATTATGCTTTAAACCAACAACATATAAAACATTTTCTATAAAAGTGGATGGAGTTATTTGAATTTTACAAATCCCATAATTTGGCCTTTGCCATTATTTCAAAAGTAACAACTCCTCCTCTTTTATCTTCAAGGGTGATGAATTGATCCTTATCACCCATCATGTGCTTAAGCAGCCACTATTAAGATACCACTTTGTTTTGATCATTTGGCCGCAAGACACTCCTGCAAGATGATCAAACTTTCGTTTAGGTACCCAAGCTTTCTTGGGTCCTTCATGGTTAGTTGCAATAAAAATTGTTCCTTTTGGAACCCATATTTTCTTGCCTTTAATATTTAAATATTTATTAGTCTTTCTAAAATTGCATTAATAAGCTTTATGTCCTTTCTTGTTACAACAATAACATGAAACATTATTTTTAATTTGTTCTTTATAAAGAAATTTTTAACAAACTTTTGTTTCATGTTAGGCCTATAACCTAATCCTGCTTTATCAAATACAACTCTTTGATTACTTAATAGCAAATTCAATTTTTCAAAACTATATGTAAATTTATCAACAATATTTTTATTTATCAATTTCTTTATTTAAACTAACATTTTCATTGGAAATTGATTCTTTTTCTTTTATTAAAATTTTATTTTTAGATTTCAATTTTTTAACTTCATGAGTTAGTTTATCCTTTTCTTTGACAAGATTTAGATTTTTATTTTTCAAAGATTTGTTTTTAATTCTCAAGCTTTTGAAATCATTGACTAGTTCATTGAAAGCATCATATAACTCATCAAAAGCGAAATCATCACATGGGGTTTCAGAACTTACCTCGTTATCGTCGTTTGTCCATGAAGCAAATGTTTGCAACCTCTTTTTGTTCTTCTTCAGATGAAGACTCTTCACTGTCACTTCAAGTTGCAACATAGGCCTTCTTCTTCTTGTAACCCTTCTTTAGTTGAGGACATTCAGATCGAAAATGCCCCGGCTTTTTACATTCATAACATGTCAAGGGTTCTTTTTCTTTTTCTTTGTCCCTTTCTTTTCTCTTTCTCCTTCCAACTTTATTCCAAACTTTTTCTTGTGGAAGGGTCTCCTTCTTTGCATAAATTTTTAAATTTCTTAGCTAGGAGAGCTGTCTCATATCTTCCTCTTCTTCTTCACTGCTGCTTGTTTCTTTTCTGCAGCCTTAAGAGTAATGGTTCTTTTCTTTTTGACCTCTTCCTCTTGATGTTGTTTCATGGTCAGTTCATGGGTCATCAAGGATCCAAGTAGCTCCTCCAAAGGTAGAACATTGAGGTCTTTGGCTTCTTGGATGGCAGTTGCTTTCGCTTTCCATGATCTTGGAAGAGACATAAGTATTTTGCGTACCAATTCAGAGTTAGTACAAGTCTTACCAAGACTCTTTAAACCATTTACAATATCCGTAAATCTAGTGTACATGCATGTGATAGTTTCATTTTGTTCCATGCTAAACAATTCATATTTGTGCACTAGAATATTAATTTTTGATTCCTTAACTTGATTAGTACCCTCTTGGGTAACTTCTAGTCTATCCCAAATTTCTTTGGCAGAAATGTAAGTAGAAATTCTATTAAATTTATTTGCGTCTAAAGAGCAATATAAAACATTCATGGCTTTTACGTTAAGCTGAGCCATTTTCCTATCGTTCTCATTCCAATCCCTTTCGGGTTTAGGAACTATTGAACCATCTACTACGTGTGTGGGTGTGCTAGGTCCATTAATGATTACACTCCATAGTTCATAATCTAAAGTTGAACAAAAATTCTCATTCTAGCTTTCCAATAAGAATAATTTGAACCATTAAATAAAGGAGGTCTATTTGTGGATTGACCTTCAGCAAATAAAGATCCAGTTTGAGCTGCCATTTGGATCTTTGACTCTTGATCGTTAGATCAAACTGAAATGAGCACTAGCTCTGATACCAATTGTTGGCCCAGATGGCAACCCAAGAGGGGGGGTGAATTGGGTTCTTTAAAAAATTTAACAATTAAAACTTAAACCAATTAAGTTAACTAGCAAATTAATGCAACAATGTAAAGCACAATGAGAGAGAGATAGAGGAAGCACGGCAAACACAAGAAATTTATAGTGGTTCGGTGTATCCAACACCTACGTCCACTCCCAAGCAACTCTTGGGTCCACACTATAATCACCCAGATTACAGTCGAGTTATTTTACAAGCTCACAACTCTAACTTATTATTTTACATGGGGTCACAACAAACCCAATTGGTTTTCCCGGGTTCACCAGCACAAAACCCAATGTAAGCTACACTTAGCTTACCCCGAGGTTAACAACCTCAACTAATTCAATCCCCTGATTGAATTAGCAAACAACAATTCAATAAATATTTTACAGCAATATTTAAAGCTCCTTAATGAGCAAATATGCAATATAAATGAATAAAGGTTGGAAAAGCCTGATTGAAGCAAGATTGATGTGAGCTATTCTTCTTTTCTTCTTTTTCCTCCTCTCTTTTGACTGGTTGAATTAAGATGTAGCTCTGATTCTTGAAAACGAAGCTTGGAAGAGAACTTGAGGAATTAGGGCTTCTTGGCTTTTCTCCTTTTCTTCTTTGAGAATCCTTTGAACTTGAACTATTTGAAGCTTTTGAATTGTTCTTGAATCTCTCTTGGAATGAGCGTGGACTCAAAGATTATTCTTTCCCTCTTTCTTTTCAAATTTCTCTTGATTTTTCCACTATTTTCTTGAATTTCTGCTCTCTCTTTTTCAAACGGACGAATCCCTTCTTTATATAGAGATTAGGTGGGAAAATAGCCGTTACAAAGTAGGTGGGTTGCTTCCTCACGAAAAGAGATAGATCCGTTGGGGGTTAGGTGAAGAAAAGTTACCGTTAGAGCTGATCTGGCACTTTTGAAAATTGTTTCTGACAGGTTGGAGTCGGCTCCAACTTTTCATGTGTCGGCTCTAGATCGTATTTCCATAAATAGCAAAAAATTGATTCAATGAGGAGTCGGCTCCGACTTTATAAAGTGTCGACTCCTCTCAGACTGGAGTTGGCTCCCGAAAACTAATGTGTTGACTCCAGAAAATGCTCAAAAAACCAAGTCTCTCTTCTCATGTTGGAGTTGGCTCTCGAAATCCATGTGTCGACTCCGACTTCTGAAGCAGAAAACATCTTCTCTGTATCTCAGGTGGAGTCAGCTCCACCTATTCATGTGTCGGCTCCGAAACCTCAGGTGTCGGCTTCGAAACTCTAGGTGTCGACTCCGAACCGTGCCGAAAATATATAACTGCTCTGATACACTCTGGAGTTGGCTCTAAAGGTTCTAGGTGTCGGCTTCAAGTTCTGAACTTAAGTAAATTCCATTTAAACTTGGTTCAAAACTGATTCTTAAGTATCATTTGAATAAACAATCAATCTTAATACCTGAAACACTTATTAAATTTATCATAAACACAATAAATATACTCATGACTTTTGTTAATCATCAAAATCAATAATTGGGTAAATAATTTCTCAATAATTTTCCCAACATATTGGTACGACATGTCTGAGGAATGTAAGTTTAGATTTGTCAAGCTCAAGTTAGTACGATAGGCTAGGTTATACTGGGCCACTATAGAGCGAAGGCAAGCACTAGAGGATAGGGACCCCATAGTCACCTGGCGTGTCATGAAGGCTAGACTTCGGTCCAATTATGTCCCCACATCGTATGACCAGAGCCTATTGGACCAGTGGTAGGGATTAATTTAGAGTAGCAAAACTGAGAATGAATACATTGCTACATTCCAAGAATATACCATGAGGTGTAATATCGTTTAGTCTGAGGAAGTCACCCTATCCAAGTTTAGGTATGGCCTGAGAGTAGATATTCAAAGAGAACTCTACCTGAGAAGGGTACGCGATTTAGAAGAAGCTTACTAAGTTGCTAGGGATTATGAACGTTTTCAGAGAGGGCCACGCTATCGTAGATCAGAGGCTACCAAGAGCCCTAGCCCATATGCAGGATCTAGCCAGGCTTATCCTAGTCATCCTAGACCTACCCGTACTCAGACCCTCACCAGACTTACCCGAGTCGACCCAACACTAGCCGACCCAGTACAAGCCAAACCGAGTTGAGTCGACCCCAGAATAGTACCCCTATACCCCAGAGAGAGAATAAGGGCAAATCTATAGAGGTCCAGAGAAATCCCAACCCCCATATCAAATGCTTTAGATGCAACAAATTAGGGCATATGATCAGCCAGCGCTCAGTCAGATCCCTTCATATATATGAGTTACCTAAGACTGAGTCCGAGCCCCTAGTTGAGCCTAAGGGAGAGGTCTATGAGGCTGATACCTATCTGATAGATGAGTACGATGGAGAGGATGAAACATTTGATTCTGAAGATCTACTAGGAGTCGTTAGATGTATCTTGACCCAGACTCAAACTAAGGACTAAGAAAATTGGCGTAGGACTAACATCCTACAGACTTTTGTTAAGATAGGGGATAAGGTGCTCAAGATAATAGTTGATAGCGGGAGTTGTGTCAATGTCGTTTCTGCCAATACAGTTAAATCATTAGGATTGACCACAGTTCCTTATCCTAGTCCCTATAAGGTCTCGTGGGTAGATTCCACCTCTATCCCAATTAAGTCTAGATGCCAAATACTAATCAAATTACAAAATTATGAAGAAAAGATCGGGTGCAATGTAATTCCTATGGGTGTTAGTAGTATTATATTAGGTCCACCGTGGCTTTACGATTACGATGCCACCTTGTTTGGTCAATCCAACTTCTACTCTTTTAAACACAATGGAAACAAGTATGTAATACATTCAGTTACACCTAGGTACCCAATCAAGAAAGGATCTAGTAGCCTTAAGGATAGCAAGCCAAGAGTTAATCTGATTAAAGCTAAGGAATTAGAAAAGGACATCATTGAGGGTAACTCTATTTGGATTTTGACCACTAAAGAGATCCATGAATCAATCTAAAAGGAACAACCCACTGAAATAATTGAGACCCTAGAGGAATTTAAGGATGTCTTCCCTAAAGAGTTGCCTGATCAGTTACCACCCCTGAGAGACATCCAACACGCCATTGACCTGATCCCAAGATCCACCCTCTCAAACCTTCCCCATTATAGGATGAACCCCACTGAGCATCAAGAACTACAAAAACAAGTGAAAGAATTACTTAGGAAAGGATTCATTAGGGAGAGCTTAAGCCCTTGTGCAGTTCCTGCACTCTTAACCCCTAAGAAGGATGGTACCTAAAGAATGTGCGTGGACAGTAGGGCCATCAACAAAATCACTATCAAATATAGGTTTTCTATCCCCATATTAGATGACATGTTAGACATGATGGCGGATGCCACCATCTTTTCCAAGATAGACCTTAAGAGTGGTTACCATCATGTTAGAATTAGACCAGGGGATGAGTGGAAGACTGCATTTAAGACTAGAGATGGTTTGTTTGAATGGGTCATGATGCCTTTTGGGCTTTCAAACGCACCTAGTACATTCATGAGAATCATGACCTAGGTCCTAAAAAAGTACACAAAAAAATTCTTAGTGGTCTATTTTGACAATATATTAATTTATAGCAAGAGCAAAGAGGACCATCTTAACCATCTCAGCCTAGAAGGTGTCTCAGTAGATCCTGAAAAGGTTAGGTCGATTGTAGAGTGGCCAGTATCCATGAATGTCCACAATGTCCACAGCTTCTATGGCCTAGCAATCTTTTACAGGAGATTCATTAGGGGATTTAGCATCATCGTTGCACCCATCACTGATTGTATTAGGAAGGGTAACTAAGTCAGCTAATAAGGCCTTCCTAGAGCTTAAGGATAGGATGACTCATACACCCGTACTTAGACTTCCAGACTGTTGGGGAGATTGTTGAAAAATTATATGCCCCAATCTTATTGATTTTGATGATTACCAAAAGCCATGAGTATATTAAAAGATGTAATGAGTTTATTTACATGAGCATTGAATTTATTTAGAACAATGAATGAGAATGTTAAAGTATGACTTTAATCAAATTGAAAGTAACTTCATGTTCAATGTTTAAGCTTTCAATTAGAAATTTAATACTTCATATTGTAATCAATGAGTTTTTGGAACACTTCTTGAATTGATTCTTAATGTCAATTTATTATATTCAAGTCAAACTAATGATTTAAAATGAATCTGGAACGAATTTAAAGTCAATCAGAAAACTTTCTGATTTTTGATACGTTCCGGAGCCGACTCTTGAGTTTCAGAGTCGACTCCCCTTAGAGAACAGAAATAACTATCTGTCTCGAGTCGACCCACGTAATTTCTCGAGTCGACCCCCGATTCTGTCGAGCCGACTCCATGACTGTGCGAGTCGACTCCGCTCAGACACCAGAGGTATGTTTTTCTGAGCACTTCGCGAGTCGACCCCAACTTTTCATGAGTCGACCCCCGACTTTCAGGAGTCGACACTTTACTTTTCATGAGTCGACCCTGTGACTTTCTAAACATTTCTATTTTTAGTATCACGACCTCGAGCCGACTCGGGAAAAGCATGAGTCGACTCCAGCAAATCTGGGCGAAATTTTTTTCGAATGCCAACTCAGCGTCAACGGTAAGATTTTCAATTAACGGCTATTTTTCTTTGTTTCTAACGGCTATATTTTTGCAGAATCTATAAATAGAGAAGCCGTTTTCAAATCAAATATATACAAAAAGAGAGATATTCATTTCAAGAGAAAAGAAAAGAAAAATCGGAAAAACAGAGCTTCATTTGAAAAAATCCGTGATTCAAAATAGAGTGAAAGAAAGAGTGTGAAATCCAAGGAAGCTCCTTCTGTGTTCAAGCTCAACAATCCAAGGAAGCTTCAGAAGAAAATCCAAGAGCTATTCAAGAGCATTTCAAGTGATTTTCAACACTCAAAAGAGGAAAAGCTCAAATCAACTCCAAAGTTCTTTCCGTGAAGAATCCAAGCTGAGGTCAGATTCTACACTTCAAAAGAGTTGAGAAAAAGAGGAAAAGAAGAAAAGCACAAAGCCAACCATCTGCAAATCAGGCTTTTCTAAACTTTATTCTTACATTTATTAATTTGCTCTTTGAGGAGCATTGTAATTGAAAAACCATACTATTATTCTTTGTGTCTAGTTCAATCTGGGGGATTGAACTAGTTGAGGTAGTCTTACCTCGGTACAAGCTTGGCAAAGCTTGGGTTAGGGTTTTTGTGCTGGTGAGCCCTTGAAAACCAGCTGGGTTCGTTGTACGCCCGGGAAAACAACAAGTTTGAGTTGTTAGCTTGTAAAACAACTCTGCTGTAATCTAGGGTGATTATAGTGTGGACCCAAGTGAATCTTGGGAGTGGACGTAGGTGTTGGATACACCGAACCACTATAAACTCTTTGTGTTTGCCGTGCTTTCATTGACTCTTCCTCTATCTCTGTTTTATTCACTGCACTTTGTATTTGCTTTGCTATTGCCTTCATTCTTCTTAAGGAAACATTTTTAAAAGGCTAATTTTTAAAGAACCCAATTCACCCCCTCTCTTGGGTTGTCATCTGGGCCAACAATTGGTATCAGAGCTAGTGCTCATTAGATTTTGATCACACGATCAAGAGCTAAAGTTCCAAATGGCAACACAAGTTGGTTCTTTTGCTGAAGGTCATTCTACGAATAGACCTCCACTGTTTAATGGCTCAAATTATTCTTATTGGAAAGCTAGAATGAGGATATTCATTCAAGCTTCTGATTATGAGCTATGGGGTGTTATAATCAATGGACCTAGTACACCCACACATGTTATAGATGACACTATTGTTCCTAAGCCCGAAAGGGACTGGAATGATAACGATAGGAAAATGGCACAGCTTAATGCCAAAGCCATGAATGTCTTATATTGCTCCTTAGATGCTAATGAGTTTAATAGAATCTCCACATGTAATTCCGCAAAGGAGATTTGGGATAGATTAGAGGTTACCAATCAAGTAAAAGAATCTAAAATTAATATTCTTGTTCATAAATATGAATTATTTAGCATGGAACAATCTGAAACCATTGCATGCACGTACACTAGATTCACAGATATTATAAATGGTTTGAAAAGTCTTGGTAAGACATATACTAACTCTGAACTTGTTCGAAAAATTCTTAGGTCATTACCAAGATCATGGGAAGCAAAAATGACTGCAATCCAAGAAGCTAAGGACCTCAACACTTTACCCTTAGAGGAGCTTCTAGGATCTCTTATGACCCATGAGCTGACTATGAGGCAGCATGTAGATGAGGACACAAAGAAAAAGAAAGTTATTGCCCTCAAAGCTGCAAAAGAAGAAGAGAGCAGCAGTGATGATGATGATGATAATGATGAAGAGACTGTTCTCTTAGCAAAGAAATTTAAGAGATTTATGAGGAGAAAGAAACCCTTCCACAAGAAAAAATTTGGAGCTAAGTGGGAAGGAGAAAAGGATAAAAATAAGGACAAGGACAAAGAAAAAGAGAAAGACCCCTTGACTTGTTATGAGTGTAATAAACCGGGGCACTTTAGGAATGAATGTCCAAAATTAAAGAAAGCCTATAAAAAGAAAAAGAAGGCTTATGTGGCGACATGGAGTGATAGCGAGGAATCTTCTTCCGAAGAAGAAGAACAAAAGGAAGTCGCAAACGTGTGTTTCATGGCGGACGACAACGATGAGGTAAGTTCCGACAACCCTTGCGATGAATTTGCTTTTGATGAACTTTTTGATGCCTTTAATGAACTTGTTGGGGATTTCAAGGTTTTGAAAAAGAAATACAAGATTTTGAAAAATGAAAACTTAACTTTCACTCAAGAAAAGAAAATCTTAATAATGAAGTTGAGAAATTTAAATCTGAAAATGAGATTTAGTAAAAGAAAAAGAACTAATTCAAATGAAAATGATAAACTAAGGAAAGAGGTTGAAAAACATAAGAACATAGTTGATAAGTTTACCTTAAGCTCAACTAAATTAGACATGTTATTAAATAGTCAAAAAGCAGTTTTTGACAAAGCCGGATTAGGATATAACACTTTAAGAAAACAAAAATTATTAAAAAATATTTTTGTGCGTGCTGGCCAAAGTAATTTTACATGCTTTAAATGTAATCAAACAGGACATAAATCTTATGAATGTAAAATTCTAAAACCTAATAAAACTTAAATGTTAAAGGAAGAAAATATGGGTTCCGAAAGGAACAATATTTGTTGCTACTAACCATGAAGGCCCAAGAAAGCTTGGGTACCTAAACATAAAGTTTGATTTCATTGCAGGAATGTCTTGTGGCCAAGAGATCAAAGAGAAAGTGGTATCTTGATAGTGGCTGCTCAAGACATATGACGGGTGACAAAGAAGAATTCATCACCCTTGAAGAAAAGAAAGGAGGAGTTGTTACATTTGGCGACAATGGCAAAGGCCAAATCTTGGGGTTTGGTAACATTCAAATAACTCCCTCCACATATATTGAGAATGTACTTTATGTTGATGGTTTAAAACATAACTTAATAAGTATAAGTCAATTGTGTGACAAAGGTTTTAAAGTATCTTTTGAATCTTCTTTATGCACTGTAGCTAATCCCATTGATAATAGCATTGTTTTTATTGGAAATAGAAATGGCAATGTATACATGATTGATTTAGACAAATTGTCTACTAATAACCATTGCTTAGTTGCTAATAATGCTAATATGAATGAGACTGGTTGGTTGTGGCATCGAAGATTAGGTCACGCAAGCACACACCTAATTTCAAAACTAATTAGAATGGATTTAGTAAAAGGTTTACCTAAATTAGATTTTGAAAATAACAAAATATGTGATGCATGTCAGTTTGGAAAACAAACGAGAAGTTCTTTCAAATCTAAAAATATTGTTTCAACTTCTAGGCCACTAGAGCTACTTCACATGGACCTTTTTGGACCAACTAGAACCACAAGTCTAGGAGGAAAGAAATATGGTCTTGTGATAGTAGATGATTACTCTAGATTCACTTGGGTAATGTTTTTAGCTCACAAAGATGAGACTTTCTCGATATTCATGAAATTCTTCAAGAAAGTAACTAATGAGAAAAATACTACCATAGTGTCTCTAAGAAGTGATCATGGAACTGAATTTGAAAATCACTTATTTAAAAGTTTTTGCAATGAAAATGGTATTAATCATAACTTTTCAGCACCTAGGACCCCACAACAAAATGGTGTAGTTGAAAGGAAAAATAGGACTCTAGAAGACATGGCCCATGGCCCGTACCATGCTATGTGAAAGTAAACTCCCAAATACTTTTGGGCGGAAGCTATTAACACAGCATGTTACATCCTAAATAGAGCTTTAATAAGACCTATTTTAAAGAAAACACCTTATGAATTATGGCATGATAGAAAACCCAATATAAAATATTTTCATGCATTTGGTTGTAAATGTTTTGTTCACAATAATGGTAAAAATAATCTAGGCAAATTTGATGCTAAATCTGATGAAGGAATATTCTTAGGATACTCTACAACTAGTAAAGCATATAGAGTATTTAAAAAGAAAACTTTAGTTGTTGAAGAATCCATTCATGTAGTCTTTGATGAATCTTTAGCAACTCGTTCTGAAAAATTTGATGATGAAGAGGATACAAACTTAATTGAAAAAGATCTTGAAAAATTAAATATTGATGTATCTTTGGATCAAGAACAAGACACTAAAGATAATGATTCACCTAAGGTTGATGATACTAACACTAATCATAATGATGTAGATCTACCTAGGGATTGGAGATATGCTTATAGTCACCCTAAGGAATTGATTATAGGTGATCCATCTCAAGGAATAAGAACTAGATCATCTATGAGAAATATTAGTAATCATCTTGCATTTGTATCACAAATTGAACCTAAATCTATGAAGAAGCTGAAAAAGATAATAATTGGATGTTAGCAATGCAAGAAGAATTAAATCAATTCACTAGAAATAATGTATGGACTTTAGTTGAAAGACCTAAAAATCATTCTGTTATAGGATCAAAATGGATATATAGAAATAAACTAGATGAAAATGGCATAGTAATTAGAAACAAAGCTAGATTAGTTGCAAAAGGATATAATCAAGAAGAAGGTATTGATTTTGATGAAACCTTTGCACCTGTAGCTAGATTAGAAGCCATTAGACTATTACTTGCATTTGCATGTCATATGAATTTTAACTTATTTCAAATGGATGTAAAAAGTGCATTTCTAAATGGATTTATAAATGAAGAAGTATATGTAGAACAACCACCAGGTTTTGAAGATCACGAATTTTCAAATCACGTTTTTAAATTGCACAAAGCATTATATGGTTTGAAACAAGCACCTAGAGCTTGGTATGATAGATTAAGTAAATTTTTAATTGAAAATGATTTTATAAGAGGAAATGTTGATAAAACACTTTTTTGAAAAGAAAAGGTAAGATTTATTAGTAGTTCAAATATATGTTGATGATATCATTTTTGGTGCTACTAACAATATTCTATGTCAAGAGTTTGCTAAGTTGATGCAGGGCGAATTTGAAATGAGCATGATGGGAGAACTCAACTTCTTCCTTGGACTCCAAATCAAACAAAGCAAAGAGGGAATCTTTATCAACCAAACAAAGTACACAAGAGAAATTTTAAAGAAGTTTGGTATGGAATCAATTAAACCCCTCGGAACACCAATGAGTCCTTCATGCAAGCTGGACAAAGATGAAGAAGGTAAGAAGATTGATCAGAAATATTATCGAGGTATAATCGGATCCCTACTTTACTTAACTGCAAGTAGACCCGATATAATGTTTGTTGTTTGCTTATGTGCTAGATTTCAGTCTGAACCTAAAGAATCACATTTAATTGCTGTTAAAAGAATACTAAGATACGTAAGTGGAACTAAAAATGTAGGTTTATGGTATTCTAGAGACTCAACATTAAATCTGATTGCATACACTGATTCTGATTATGCTGGATGCAAGTTAGATAGAAAAAGCACAAGTGGTGCATGCCAATTCTTAGGAAGTAACTTAATCTCATGGTTTAGCAAAAAGCAAAATTCAGTTGCATTATCAACTACTGAAGCTGAATATGTAGCAGCTGGAAGTTGCTGTGCTCAAATCCTATGGATTAAGCGACAACTTGAAGACTATGGTATCACACTTGATAAACACCTATAAGATGTGATAACACAAGTGCAATTAATCTAACTAAAAATCCAATTCAACATTCTAGAACTAAACACATAGAAATTAGATATCATTTTATAAGAGAACATGTTGCAAATAATGAAATTGTCTTGACTATGTTAACACTGAAGAACAATTAGCAGATATATTTACAAAACCTTTAAGTGAAGAAAGATTCTGTTATCTTAGAGGAGAGTTAGGGATTTGTGATCCATTAGAATGAATTTGAAACCCCTAAGGAAATTTTATCTAAAATTCTTTCAAATCCTTGATCTTTAAGGAAATCTTATCTAGAATTCACATCTAATTGATCTATACAAATCCAATGATTATTTTATCAATTTTTATGATCAAGTTCCGAACACATTTCAGAAATTTCATGTTTTTGCTCTGAAATGGTCTCGGAGCCGACTCGGTGCGTATCGGAGTCGACTCCTGGTTTCTGCTGAAACTCTCGGGTCGACCCCTTCTCGGCGCGAGTCGACTCCACTTCGGGATGGTTTTCTGTGACTGTCCGGAGTCGACCCCTTGCTTTGCGGGAGCCGACTCGAAGTGGTCCCAGGTTGATTTATCTAGGGCAGAGTCGACTCGCCGTTCTTTTCTAACGTCTCAATCTCTCAAAATACTCTCTCCAAAACACTTCCAAACCTTCCAAATTTCCTAGAATCCTGATTAACCCTTCCAATCGACCAATGGCCCCCAAAACTCGAGGTTCCAACCTTTGTGCGGCCGGTGTTAAGAGGAAGAGAGCCGTGAGGAAGACGGTGAGGCGTCCGGTTCGTGAGCCATCACCTAGCTCGGATTCGACATCATCTTCTTCAACTCCAAATGCTTCTCCAGCTACTGCTCCTTCTCAGGTAGATAGATTAGCTGATAGAATCATTACCACGGGAAGAAAAGTGGATTTTGAGTTATTTGAAGCAGAGGGATTTCTTTTGGGAAGACAATTAATAGAAATGGGTTGGGAGAAGATCTGTTCCCTAGACTGTCCTACTTATCCCGCTCTTGTGAAGGAGTTTTATAAGAACCTGTCGAGAGGAGATAATGGTCTCATAAGCATTGTTAGAGGAAACCGAATCTCAGTGACTGTAGAGCTACTGTCAAGACTGCTGGATCTACCCATGTCAGGAACTTCTACATTTTCTTCGGATGACAGATGCCCAGCTCTTGCTAGATTACTTAACCGAGAAGTTGTCGGTTTTGAGGAAGTATTTGCCAATCAATTATCCCTAGAACTGAGATTGCTTCACAACATATGTAGTAGGATCCTTTTTCCCAAAATTGGAAGATTCGATTATGTGTCAGAAAGGGATATTTTTGTGATGGATGCTATTGTAACGGGCAAACCAATTAACCTTCCCAGTATGATTCTTTGGTATATTGCTGACTGTGGAGGAAAGAGAAAATCTAGCTTGCCCTATGGTATGATCCTCACTAAGATTTTTCAGAGCCAAGGAATTGTTATTTCTGATAGTGAGCCCATGAGAAACTTGAGACATACAGATTTTTACAGCCTGGCCACTATTCATAGGATGGGATTTATTAAGAAGAATGGAAAATGGAAAGGAAAGGGCTAGTAGAAGATAGAGCTGAGGATGCTGAGGCACCAGGACCATCGGTTAGACACTCTTCACCTGCACCTCCGAGCCCTCCTATTTCTGCTCCAGCTCCTACCCCTGTTCCATTGGTTGATCAAGCTTCATCTTCATCAGTTGGCTTCTCAGATATTCAGCTAAGGCAACTCAAAGGCCTTTTGATGATCAGTCAGAAAATTAAAGTCAGAGTTTGAATATAAGTTCATGAATCTCAAGGAAACTCTATATTCTTTGGATGACCGGATCACTAAAATTGAGTCTACTCTCAGCACTTCTTCAAAGTCTTTAAGTGGAGATCTTAAGAACATATTTGAAGAGCTTAAAGATGTTTGCGGAGATGGCGAAACCTACTCTAAATGCAACGCAGAGCTACAAGATAAAATTTTGACTGCTTGCACCTTTGTGGATGAGAGGCTAAAGACTATGTAAAATACAGACTGATGGAATGAAAAACATAATTGATCATTTGACTAGGATTGTTAGGACTCACTTCTTAATGTATTAGATATTCAGTCCTTGCAATGTATTGAAGTTATGTTATGTTTTACATTTTGGTATCAATGTATTAGACACTTTGATGTATTTGACACTTTGAAGTAATGAATTATCTTTTTGAATTCTCAATGTATTTCTTCCTATTATCAATGAATGAATGATTTTGTTAAATCAAATCTTGAATGAATGATAATGTATTGCTTCTCTACCTTTTTGTTGATAACAAAAAAGGGGGAGTTTTATAGTTTTATAATAACTGTATATGCATATGGAGAAAAATTGATTGATTAATCAAATGATATTAAAATGATTGAATGAATGAGATGGGATATTTATTTAAGTTTCATAGGGGGAGCTACCTCATTCAGGGGGAGCCTAAGCCTTTTATGAAATCAAAATAAATTCACAAATCAATCATGCATAAACTCAATGTTTTTGTCATCATCAAAAAGGGGAAGATTGTTGGGGAGATTGTTGAAAAATTATATGCCCCAATCTTATTGATTTTGATGATTACCAAAAGCCATGAGTATATTAAAAGATGTAATGAGTTTATTTACATGAGCAATGAATTTATTTAGAACAATGAATGAGAATGTTAAAGTATGACTTTAATCAAATTGAAAGTAACTTCATGTTCAATGTTTAAGCTTTCAATTAGAAATTTAATACTTCATATTGTAATCAATGAGTTTTTGGAACACTTCTTGAATTGATTCTTAATGTCAATTTTATTATATTCAAGTCAAAATAATGATTTAAAATGAATCTGGAATGAATTTAAAGTCAATCAGAAAACTTTCTGATTTTTGATACGTTCCGGAGCCGACTCTTGAGTTTCAGAGTCGACTCCCCTCAGAGAACAGAAATAACTGTCTGTCTCGAGTCGACCCACGTAATTTCTCGAGTCGACCCCCGATTCTGTCGAGCCGACTCCATGACTGTGCGAGTCGACTCCGCTCAGACACCAGAGGTGTGTTTTTCTGAGCACTTCGCGAGTCGACCCCAACTTTTCATGAGTCGACCCCCGACTTTCAGGAGTCGACACTTTACTTTTCATGAGTCGACCCTTGACTTTCTAAACATTTCTATTTTTAGTATCACGACCTCGAGCCGACTCGGGAAAAGCATGAGTCGACTCCAGCAAATCTGGGCGAAATTTTTTCCGAATGCCAACTCAGCGTCAACGGTAAGATTTTCGATTAACGACTATTTTTCTTTGTTTCTAACGGCTATATTTTTGCAGAATCTATAAATAGAGAAGCCATTTTCAAATCAAATATATACAAAAAGAGAGATATTCATTTCAAGAGAAAAGAAAGAAAAATCGGAAAAACAGAGCTTCATTTGAAAAAATTCGTGATTCAAAATAGAGTGAAAGAAAGAGTGTGAATCCAAGGAAGCTCCTTCTGTGTTCAAGCTCAACAATCCAAGGAAGCTTCAGAAGAAAATCCAAGAGCTATTCAAGAGCATTTCAAGTGATTTTCAACACTCAAAAGAGGAAAAGCTCAAATCAACTCCAAAGTTCATTCCGTGAAGAATCCAAGCTGAGGCCAGATTCTACACTTCAAAAGAGTTGAGGAAAAGAGGAAAAGAAGAAAAGCTCAAAGCCAACCATCTGCAAATCAGGCTTTTCTAAACTTTATTCTTACATTTGTTAATCTGCTCTTTGAGGAGCATTGTAATTGAAAAACCATACTATTATTCTTTGTGTCTAGTTCAATCTGGGGGATTGAACTAGTTGAGGTAGTCTTACCTCGGTACAAGCTTGGCAAAGCTTGGGTTAGGGTTTTTGTGCTGGTGAGCCCTTGAAAACCAGCTGGGTTCGTTGTGCGCCCGAGAAAACAACAAGTTTGAGTTGTGAGCTTGTAAAACAACTCTGCTGTAATCTAGGGTGATTATAGTGTGGACCCAAGTGAATCTTGGGAGTGGATGTAGGTGTTGGATACACCGAACCACTATAAACTCTTTGTGTTTGCCGTGCTTTCATTGACTCTTCCTCTATCTCTGTTTTATTCACTGCACTTTGTATTTGCTTTGCTATTGCCTTCATTCTTCTTAAGTGAAACATTTTTAAAAGGCTAATTTTAAAGAACCCAATTCACCCCCCCCCCTCTTGGGTTGTCATCTGGGCCAACACAGACTTTTCTAAGGTGTTTGAGGTTGCATGTGACGCATCGGGAGTAGGCATAGGTGGAGTGTTAAGCCAAGAAAATCACCCCATAGGTTTCTTTAGTAAAAAACTAAATGAAGCTAAACTTAGATATTCTACCTATGATAAGAATTCTATGCGGTAGTATAGACCCTTAAGTATTCGAGACATTACTTACTGTCGCAGGAGTTTATTTATTTTTTGATCATGAGGCACTCCAATTTTTGAACTCCCAAAAGAAGCTCAATTCTAGGCACGACAAATGGGTTGAATACATTCAGGCATACACTTTTGTCCTGAAACACCGTGCTAGGATAGAAATAAAGGTAGCAGACGCCCTAAGCTATAAGTCTTTGTTGTTAAGTACTATTAGCACCGAAGTTATAGGGTTCAACCAGATAAAAGATGAGTATGAGACTTGCCCTGACTTTGGTGAAATTCATAAGACCCTCCGGCTAGGACCATCCAGTACCAGTGGAGATTATACCATCCAGGATGGTTACCTTTTTAGGGGCAATAGACTTTGTATCCCTAGGACGTCACTTAGAGAGTTCCTAGTTTGGGAAACGCACGCTGGGGGATTAGCTGGTCATTTTGAAAGAAATAAGACTATCCTAGCGATAAGGATCAATTTTACTGGCCAGGTTTAAAAAGGCTCGTTGCCCTGATAGTAGCCCGATGTTGAACTTGTGTCGTTGCAAAACAGCAAAGAAGAACATCGACCTATATACTCCTTTGCCAGTGCTGATCGTCCTTGGCAAGCCTCAGTATGGACTTCATTTAGGATTACCTAAGACCCAGACGAAGCAGAACTCCATCTTTGTAGTGGTCGATAGGTTCTCTAAGATGGCACACTTCATCCCTTGTTCGCAAACCTTTGACGCATCTAGGGTAGCCCGACTTTTCTTAGACAATGTGGTCAAGCTCCATGGCCTACCCAAGACCATTGTTTCTGATAGGGATGTTAGGTTCACCAGCTACTTTTGAAAAATGCTATGGCTTGTTAGGGACCAAACTTAATTTTTCTATAGCCTTTCACCCCCAAACAGATGGACAAACTGAAGTGGTGAACTGTAGTTTAGGAAATCTTCTTAGGTGCCTTATAGGTGAACACCTAGGGACGTGGGATCTATTGCTATCTCGTGCAGAGTTTGCCTACAACAGCTCAGTGAACAGGTCTATGGGCAAAGTCCATTTGAGATAGTCCACGGGTACAAGCCTAATCGTCCACTTGATTTAATTCTTTATCCCTCCACACTTGGGTCTCATGAGCATTTGCATAGCATATCAGAAACTTACATAAGGACATTAGCCATAAAATAAATCTAAGTAATGAAACTTATAAAAGACTGGCTAACTCCCGAAGAAGAGCCAAAGAGTTCGGTGTAGGGGATTTTGTCATGGTTAGGCTTATGCCTGAACGGTTCCCGCTAGTGAATGTTAAGAAACTTCATGCTCACGGAGCTGGCCCCTTTAAAGTGATAGAGAAGGTAGAACCCGATGCCTATGTGCTAGATCTGCCTTCCGATTGGGGCATTAGCTCAACCTTCAATATTGCAGACCTAGTAGTATAGAGAACCGACAGCGATTCCTAGTGATTACTTTGGACCTAACCCTCCTTTCATGAGCGAACCTACCCAAGAGTGTCCACCACCAATTTTGCCTGAGCGAGGAGAGCAGATCGAGCGTATCTTAGAAGATCAAGCAATTACAATCCAGAACTGCGATTATCAACGCTACCTGGTCTGATGGCAGGGTCGCCTTGAATCTGACGATTCATGGATTACTCAAGAGGACTTGCAGCGCCTCAACCTAAACCTACTAGAGAGATACCAGAGCTAGAACAACCCATACTCGATGGGATCGAGTTCTTCCCATCCTGGAAGAATTGGTGCGGGCACCAGTATCAGGCAGAGGATTCTTAACCCTCTGTGGATATCTGATTAGTTTTGATTCAAGTCTTGAGTTGGAAAATTAGGTTTAGTTTATTTTAATTTGAGTCACATCCAGTTCAGTTTATTTTAATTTGAATCCTATTTAGTTCAATTTATTTTAATGTGAGTCCTGTAGTAAGTTTATTTAGCTTACAAGAGAGACAATAGTATGGAAAAAGAAGACAAGGCCTATACATAGAAGCAGTGAAGGGACGCCTAAATGCATGCCGCCCAGATTTGAATTTTCAGCCCTGAATTTCAGCAGGAAAGGATGCTCATATTGCCTTCCAGTTCTTTTGAAAATTTCAATCCTGAATTCAGCTCGAAGAAGCAATTGAAGGATGCCCAGTTCTTTTGGAAATTTCAACCCTGAATTCAGCCCGAAGAAGCAAGTGAAGGATACCCAATATGGCCACCCTAAATTACTGAATTTTAAATTTTTTTTATGTATTCAAATTCAAAGGATGCCACTTAATCCACATTTTAGGAAGAAAGTGGATGCCAATTTTGGAATTATTTTGAATTTTCTTTCATGAAAAGGGGTGCCTCTTTTTATTTCCATATTTGTATTTACTTGGGCCCCAAATATCTTATCTATAAAAGAGACCCTCTTGTATGAAAAAAGCATCGAACCTTTCGATCAATCAATACAATCAATTAGTTATTTTGAGTCATATTTTTCCTTGTGTTCTTGTGTTTTTGCTCCTGTGCATGTCTGCATCCAAACGCCCAACCTTAAACCCTAGCCACCTTCTTGCCATCCACTAGTGGATGCCCCAAACCCTAGCCACCCTTGCATCCCTCCAAGCAGCCGTCCAAGAGCCCTAGCCGCCGCCTTGCCCCATCTAGGGGATGCCCAAGGACCCTCAGCCGCCCCTACCTCCTTCTCCACTTCTTCTTCATATTTTTATCTTTATTCTGGTTTTCTCTTTTCTTATTAGCCCTTGTATGGTGATCTTGCAGATCCCTCAGTAGCCACGAATCTAGGATTCAAGGTGATCATCATCCAGGTCAGCGATATTTAGCCGCAAATCCGTGGGCTCAAGGCTTGGTCATCTAGGGCGCATCTGCCAGGTAGAGCGATCCCTTCAGCACTTTGATCTTCCCTTTATGCCAGGTACACCCCCTCTAATCTACTAGTAACTTTATTGAAAGAGAGCAAGCCCTACCGGGGCTTCTTAGCCTCAGCGGTCTTTCTTCTTTACTTTTTTGTGGAACTGTTTCGCGTGCAGAGTTACTATAAGTTTTTCTGAATCCGTCTTAGGCTATTACTTCGAGAGATTAATCAACTGTAATCATTAATCATATAAAATTTACTTGCATATGAATCGGTCCTGCATCAAAGGGTTAGAGTTATTATAAAAACCCCTCCCTTCTTCTGTAGAGATAATTGATGATTGATGAAAAGAGTCTTCTTCTTCTATTTTTTTGTACTCCTGAGCATTAACACTCCGTAAGGGATAGGGTGAGAGACCCAACAAATACCCATTCCAATACCTATTCCAAGCATCGCAGCCCCAAGACGCCAAGGTGCTACGATCTTTAGATGAAGTCCTCTTTGCCTCCAGAACCATCTAAAGAAAAGCCGAAACATCCATGGGAGCATAGCTTCTTCTTCCAGGCGCCCATCCCGAAAGTTATGCGATCCAATCTTTTAGGACGAAGACCATCATTGCTTGATCATTTAAATCATTTAAATCAACAATATAAATTTCCATGCCTATGACCAATGAATTTCATATAATTGTTAGCAGGATTAGAAACAATACAAATAGATGATTCAAAAATCACTTTAAAACCATTATCACATAATTGACTAATACTTAACAAGTTATGTTTTAAACCCTTTACAAGTAAAACATTGTCAATATAAGTATGAGGTGTGACACGTATTTTACCAATTCCAATAATTTTACCTTGACCATTGTCTTCAAAGGTGACCATACCTTCATCCTTAGCCTCTAAAGTGATGAATTGTGATTCATCATCTGTCATGTGTCTTGAATACCCGCTATCAAGATACCACTTTCTTTTAGATCCATAGATTGTAAGACACACCTGCAAATACAATGTCAAGTTTTACTTTTAGGTACCCAAGCTTTCTTGGGTTCTTTGGGGTTAGTCAATATGGTTCCTTTTGGAACCCAAATTTTCTTAATACTATTACATGCATAAGACTTGTGTCCCTTTAAACCATATTTAAAACACGTAACATTTGATGATTGACCAGCATGCACAAAAATATTTTTTAAAAATGTTTGTTTTTTAAGGGGATTATAACCTAATCCAGCTTTGCCGAAAATGGCTCTTTGGTATCCAAAATCATGTTTAGTTTTGAAGATCTTAAAGTAAACCTATCCACTATTGGTTTAAGCCTATCTGTTTCAGATTTTAAATCTTTATTTTCTTTCTTTAAAGATTCATTTTCTTCAATGTATTTATTATTTTCTAAAGTAAGGTTTTGAATTTAATTTTTTAAATCTTTGTTTTTAGAACTTAGATTTGAAAAATCATCTATCAATTCATAAAAGGCACCATGCAGTTCTTCAAATGTAAAATCATCAAGAAAATTAGGGCTTCCCTCCCCATTGTCCGCCATGAAGCATAGGTTGGCTAGTTTGTTCTTTTGTTTTCCTTCGAAGCTTGAGTTATCACTATCACTTCAAGTAGCCATCATTGCCTTCTTCTTAAACTTCTTGGGACCTTTCTTAAGTTGTGGACATTCAGATTTAAAGTGTCCAGTTTCTTGCACTCATAACAAATAATCTTTTTCTTTTTCCTTACTTCTCTTTTCACTAATGGCCTTTTTCTTCCTCCAAACTTTCTTCTTTTCATAAACTTAAATTTTCTAGTAATAAAGGCCATGTCCTCATCATCACTCTCCCCCAAAGATTCATCTGATTCTTCTTTTTGATACAAAATCTTAAGAGCCATAGCTTTCCTTCTTTTTGATTCATCCTCATCCGCATGTTGTTTGACTTGTAGTTCAAGCGTCATGAGGGATCCCAATAGTTCCTCCAAAGATAAAGTATTTAGATTCTTTGCCTCTTGAATAGCAGTTACTTTGGTCTCCCAAGACCTAGGCAAAAATCTTAATACCTTTTCACAAGATCAGCATTAGAATAAGATTTATCAAGGCTTTTAAGCCCATTAATAATATCAGTAAATCTAGTAAATATATCAGAAATAGATTCACTTGAGTCCATTTTAAACCGTTCATATATATGAACAAGCATATTAATTTTGGATTCTTTTACTTGATTGGTACCCTCATGGTGACCTCTAATCTATCCCAAATTTTTTTTGTAGATGAACAAGTAGATATACGGTTAAACTCATTTGCATCTAATGAACAATACAATACATTCATGGCTTTAGCATTGAGTGAGCCAACTTTTTATCATGTTCATCCCATTCGATTTTCGGTTTGAGAATCTTCATACCATTAGATCTTATCGTGGGTCCGTGCAGACCATTAACATGGTACTCCATAGATCATAGTCAAATTCTTGGATGAATATTTTCATTCTAAATTTTCAATAACTATAATTTATACCATTAAATAATGGTGACCTATTTGTGGATTGTCCCTTAATCAACATGGTTGGCATAATCTTTAGCTCTAAGCTTTTTAGGGCTTAACAACAAAAGCACTTGCTCTGATTCACTTGTTGCCCAGATGAAGCAACCCAAGAGGGGGGATGAATTGAGTTTCTTAAAAAATTTAATTAACTAGCAAATATGTGCACTTAGATTTTCTTACACAATTAATCGAGTGATGTGGGGTAAAGATAGTATGCAAACAATCACAAGTAAATAACACAATCAAACACCAAAGATTTAATGTGGTTCGGTGCCAAACCCGACACCTACGTCCACACCCCAAGAACCTCTTAGAAATCCACTAGACACCACTAGCCTACCTGTCTAGTAAGCTTATTTTGGGCATAAGCAAATCTTACAAATACACTCACGGGTAGACCTCTACCCTTACACATTTTACAACTATGAAACCCAACTCAAGGCACAATAAAGTAATGTTTATACAAAATGCTCCTAAAGATTGAACAGAAATTCAATAAGAAATGCTTCATAACTTGAAGAACTCAATATGAGATAGCTTCTTTCTTTAAGTGCGCAGCAGCAATAATGAAGCCTTTATGGAAGCCTTAAATGCTCTTCAAGAAAGGTTGTTGGAGCTTTTACATCATGCCAAGAATGGGAAGTAAATGCACTTCAAGTGGCTTTGAAAATAATCTCTAACTTTCTTTTAAGAATGAAACTCTCTTTCAAAGTATTTTTCTTTCTTTCTTCTTCATATTTTTTCATACAAAATCACTGTTTAAATGAGCTATTTAAACCCAAAATATAGCTGTTATAAGAACGTTGTGAGAAAGAACGAAAATGGTAAATCAAAAGAATGTTAGAAATAAATCCATTGAATTTTCTTAACACATTGGTCGATCAATTTTCATATATCGGTCTCCTAGTTTCAGATTCAAAAGTAGTTACAGAGAAAATCCCGAGAGCATGCAAAACTTGGATGCTTAGTTTCAAGAGTCTACCATCCAATGCATAAAGCTAATTGCCCAACTCATGAGCCTGATTGCCCAATGGGATTTTATGAAAAAATCGGACGCCTAATGCATGTATCCGGTTGCCCATAAAAAGCACACGAAAAGATTGGATGACCAACAATCTAGCCCAGTTGTCCAGCATTTAATCCAAATGATATCAGGGAGAAAGGGGCCAAACCACTTCAAAAATTGGTTGGCTAATTTCACAAACGCCCAAAAATCTCTTCAAAACGGGTGACTGAACCACTTCAAAAATTGGTCGGTTAATTTCACAAAGTTGGACGCCAAAAAATCTCTTCAAAACAGGTGATAGAGAGAGACTGAACCACTTCAAAAATTGGTTAGCTAATTTCACAAAGTTGGACACGCAAAAATATCTTCAAAATGGGGTGACGAAGAGAGGCCAAAGTCCAACACAAAATTGGTTGACCAATGGGGAAATTGGTCATCTAATGAAAAGTTGGATGGCTAGTTTTTGAGAATGGATGGCAATGGAAAGTTGGATTGCCAGCATAAATTTTCGGTCATCCAGGATTTCATGGAAAATGGTTTCATGGTCACAAAATGTTGAAGAAAAATCTTTGCAAAGGAACGGAAAAGATTTGATTACTTAGTTTAAATAAGAGATTTGTAATGTGCCTAAATCCAGTTCAAGACAATGCAAATTTAATAAAACTTGAAAGTCATTTTGGCAAGTGGATTGTCCAAATAATAGGTGTACACAAGACACATGAAAATCAATTAGTGATCATGAAATTCAAGTCCTTTGAAAAATTTATTTTGTAGTACAAAGTCCTTTTTGAAATTATTTTGACATGTAAACACATTCATAATAATGTTATTTTACCTGTGTTACCTTTCATTTGATTTGTAGTTTACTTTGATTTAAAGCAACACTTTCTTTCATGATGAATAACCTAAAATCACTTAGTCTCAATAATATGATTAGTACTATACTTAATTATTTTGTATTCATCAAAATCAATATGAGGTCAATAATTTGTAAAGTATATTTTGAATATCTACTCATTTTTAGGAACTTATTGTATAAACTCTATATTCTTGTGCTTTGAGAGTGTGTTTCACAGTTATAAAACTTATAAGGGTAGAGGTCTACCCGTGTATGATCTTGTAAGGCTTGCTTGTATCCAAAAATAAGTGCTAGCCTAGAAGGCTAGAGTGTAAGGTCCTATTGTACCTGTAAATAAGAAGACTAGCCTGAAAGGCTAGTGTATAAGGTTTGCTTGTGTCCATAAACAAGTTTTGCTAGCCAGGTCGGCTAGTGGTGTTAGTGAAATTTCCAAGGATTCTTGGGGAGTGGATGTAGGTGCTAGAGTTGGCACCGAACCACTATAAATCTTTTGTATTTGATTGTGCTATTTTCTGTGATTGATTGCATATTATCTATACCACTATACTTGATTTATTTGTGAAAAATTTCGAAGTGCACATATTTGTTAGTCTATTAATTTTTTAAGTAACCCAATTCACTTTCCTTCTTGGATTGCTATATTTGGGCAACAAGATCAAATAACTAATATAAGCCTAAACAGAACATGTGATTCGTAAAGTATTGTGCTAGATCTATTTTTATTTGATTATATATATAAATATGTAGTATGAACCTCATTATTTATTTATTTATTTAATGAAACAATTCAAAAGCCGCTTTTATTTTATGATTTAAATTTTACTTCTATTTTAATTTTAATTTAATTTTAATTAATTTATATAAAAAGCGTTAGTTGAATGATAACTTAAGGTGAAATTGGAACGTCCGATGGTACCAGCAAAACTCTACTTTTTTTTTTTGGATATAATATCTTTGACACTGGTCTTTTTAAACAGTGATGCAGAGTGTGAAAGGCAAAAACAGATAGAATATTAGAAAGCACTCCACTTTCCGTGGAAAGATACAAACGGAAGCGCTGATTGGTAGGCGGAGAAAAAAAACATTACTGCGGAAGGCTGTGGTGGAGCAATCTTTTCATCATGGAGCCACCAGCCCACCAGCATGTCCAAAACTCTAATTCAGGTGCATCGAAAAAGCAGAAATAATAATAAATATGTCCTTGATTTTATAGTTAGTAACGCGAGATAAAATTATCATTATATTAAAAAAAGATATGGCAACGATGAAACCCATCTTCAGGCTATAGCTTATCATCTACGAGGTTCACTCTTCATTGCAGAAAAAGAGAATTGCATCAACAACAAACTCCATACCTTAGTAGAACCGAGCAATCTTCGAACCTCGGTGGAGCCAAGCCTTCTCCGTATCTCGAAACAATCGAGCCTCGGGCCGAGCATCTCCGTACCTCGGCGGGCCGAGCATCTTCGTACCTTGGTAGGGCTGAGCATCCTTCAAGCCTCACAAGCCTGAGCTAAATCGCCAACCCCTGGCAGGGCCAGGCATCTTTAAACCTCGGCAAGACCGAGCCTCGGCTTCTCAGGATAAACATCATCCTTGCTTGAATCGTGCCGAACATCTCAAAAAATAAATCATTCCGATCGCAAAGACCTTGGAGTGAGCCTCCCTAAACGGAAACAGGGAACAAATACAACACCTTCCTCCATGATCAATAGGATCTCATATTCCCTGATCGTCTATCAGCCTAATTAGCCGCCAACTTTCGTAACTGCACATGAGGAATCAAGTAACAACTTACCATCTTGGTAGCGTATAAATATCAGTCCCAAGACCCCTCAGGTAAGCACACAAGTACTAAGAAACCCTAACGAACGGTATGGTTCTCCAGAGACCTTCTCTGAGCGTCTTTCTTTAGCAACCTTCTCCACTCTATCTGTTGCCAAGGGTTTCCACTGACTTGGGTATCAGAGGGTTTTCCATAGGGACCACCTGCCTCAATCCTGTGCAAGGATTGTTTTGCAGATATGCAAGGATGGGAGGACACCACCCAAGTCTCATCGTGTGCTACCATCTCTACCCTAGGTTGGAGAACGAATATTTGCAGCAACAGATTGGTACTAGAGGAAGGGTCCTCAAGTCCCTAAAAACTTGAAAACCAAGAGAAAAGGTTGAGACAAGGACACATCGTCAATGGTGAATCGTAAGAGAGCAACCGTAGACGCTCGATCAGGCCACTTCTCAAAGGCCTGATCCTACTCAAAATATGGCTTCCTCTTAACTCCCCCAACCTGAAGTTCAGCCGCTGCTTATGGCCCCTGTCACCAGGACCAATTCAGCACATTGGTCCAGTAAGTTTAGGCCTTGGCATAGTTGGTGCAGGGCCTCCAAGGAATCTCTCCTCTGGTTGTTCCCAGTCAACAACATCCCAATGGAGTAGCTGCATTGGTCCAACCAATAGCTCTTCCACCCAACCAATTTGAGGCCATGAGCCTCCCATGACAGCTTGGCTGCGAGGAGGAAGCAGCGCCCATTTTGTAGAAGGTCAGAGATAGGAGTTTGCCTCGGCCCCGCTCCCTGTCACCGATTACTTCTCGCTATGATTCGATGCCACAACCACAATCTCCTTGCCTAGCCTCTTCGACTATCTGGAACAAGGTGATCGAGCAGAAAATCCAGGAGATGCGCCTGGAGTTAGACGCTATTAAGCACGCATCTCATCCGGAGCCACGGGTGAAGCAAGGTCTGCCCTTTACTGACAAGATCATGAAAGAGGCAGTCCCATCGTACATCAAGCTTCCCGCCATCGAGCCATACAACGGGACTACCAACCTGGATGATCATCTGAGTAGCTTTCGATCATCATGCTATTCTACGGAGACTTAGATGCGATCTTGTGCCGAGCCTTCCCTCGACTCTTCGGGGATCTGTTAGAGTATGGTTTGACACATTGAAGCCAAACTCTATCAACTCTTTTGATGAACTTAGCTGCTCCTTCATCAGCCAATTTGTCAGTAGCCACCGCTACCGACGGAGGTCGGACTCCCTCTCTAAAATAAAGCAGCAAGAGGGAGAGTTTTTAAAAAGTTTCTTAGGCCATTTCAATGCAGCCATGCTGGAGGTCGACCATCTCAATCATGAGGGGGCTATGTCACCTTAGCAGGCAGAGTATCAAAGGAATGAGACTTCTACCTAGTGATAGAAGTGAATTACCATAGAAGCCTTTGAGATATGATGACCTTGGCAAAAAAAAATATGCCAGGGTCGAAGAATCCAGAAGATTGGCTTGGGCCAAACAATCAAAGAAGAAAGATAAGAAAAGCTCAAACAAAAGCCGTCTGGCTCACCCTGCAAGCCCGCCCCGATGGCAAAGGGCTCCACCACTCAGGCAGCGCATCAGAAGTCCAGTGCAGAGGTTTAACCAATTTTACTCACCATGCCTTGAGCCGAAATCCTAATGGAGATTGACCATCAATTCCCTCGGCCAAAACCCCTCCAAGGAAACTTGGCTCGACGGGACATGACCAAGTATTGCCAGTATCACCATGACTATGGCCATGATATCAAGGAGTGTTGGCAACTCAGATAGAAGATTGAGCAGCTCATCCGTCGAGGAAGATTGGAGCGATATAAGGGATCACGAGAAGCAGAAAATAGAGCAAAGCATCCATTGGAGCTTCGGCAATAGCCCCTGCCGAACCCACCAGCGGCTGGCAATGTCAACATGATTGCTATGATTGGCCTGTCCAAGAGTAGGCTAGATGAAGAGAATCCGCCCAAGAAGGTCAGATACGAGGAGCTCACATTCTTGGAGAAAGATTCTAGGGGATACAATACCCCCATGATGATGCACTCATTGTATCTTTGAACATGAAAAACTATGATGTACATCGGGTTCTCATTGATAGTGAAAGTTCTGTTAACATTCTTTATTTTATGCCTTTGTAAAAATGGAATTGAAGTTGGAAGATCTTCAGGTAGTGGACTCCACCTTGATGGGGTTTACTAGCGATTTCATTATACTAGAAGGGATGATCACTCTGATGGTTTGGCCAGGTGAATGGCCCTGCATAATAACTATCTACATGAATTTTCTGGTGACCAAACTTCGGTTACCATATAACGCTATCCTCGATAGACCAGGGCAGATGTCCCTCGGGGCAATAATCTTTATCCCTCACCTTACCATGAAGTTCCCATGGAATGGGGTGTGGCGATGGTCTGGAAAAACCAAGCTGATGCAAGATACTATTTTGTCGCCGACCTTCAATCTCAGAGGCCAGAAGTTGATGGCCTCGATGCCCGGAAAGACCTTGCTGAGCAAAGAGGAGAACCCATTGAGGAGCTCGAAGAAGTACCACTTGATGAGGCTTGGCCTGATCAAACCATCTGGGTCGGGTCACAACTGAAGGAAAAGCATCAGCAGGACCTTATAGACTTTCTTCGAAAGAATGCCGATGTTTTCGCCTAGTCTGTCTTTGATATGCTAGGGATAAGCCCAGATATCCTTGTCCATTGCCTCAACATGGATGAGGCATACAGACCCATAAAATAGAAGAAAAGAAGTTTCACCCCCGAGCATCAGAAGGCAATCGAAGAGGAAGTCGACAAACTCCTCAAAGTGAACTTCATTCAAAAGGTAAACTACTTAAGTTGGCTGGTGAATGTCGTCATAGTGAAGAAGGCGAACGGCAAGTGGAGAATCTGTATCGACTTCACGGACCTCAATAAGACTTTCCCAAAAGATAATTTTTTCTTGCTGAGAATTGACTAGCTGGTGGATGCCATCTCGGGCCATCAGATGCTGACTTTCATGGATGCCTACTCAGGCTACAATCAAATGCGGATGGCATCCGAGGATGAAGAAAAGATAGCCTTCATCACTGACAGGGGAACTTATTGCTACTGAGTCATGCCTTTCCGTTTAAATAACGTTGGAGAAATCTATCAGAGGCTAGTCAACAAGGTGTTCAAGGATCAGATAGGCCAAAATATGAAAGTTTACATGAACGACATGCTGGTGAAAGGCAAAGAAGCATCTCAGCACATCTCCGATCTGACCAAAAGCTTTGCTATCTTTAGGAGATACCATATGAAGTTGAACCCGACCAAGTGTGCTTTTAAAGTAAATTCTGAAAAGTTCTTGGGCTTCATGGTCCCTCAGTGAGGCATCGAGGTGAACCTTCAGAAGATTCAAGCTCTACAGGAGATAGAGTCACCCAGATCTATTAAGGAGGTACAATGCCTTATGGGGAGAATAGCATCTCTTAATCGCATCATCGCCCAATCTGCCGAGAAGTGGCTCCCCTTCTTCAAGGCACTTCGTTCGGCCAAAAATTTTCAATGGACTCCCGGCTGTCAGAAGGCCTTCGAGGACCTAAAGAAGTATCAAGGTTCGCCTCCTCTACTCAGCAGCTCAAAGCTCGGAGAGCCTCTGTACCTGTACCTAGCTATCATGGATAATACCATCAGCTCTGTGTTGGTTTGGAAGGAAAATTAGATACATAAGTCAGTTTACTACATCAATAAGTTGCTTCGGAATGCCAAGACCAGGTACATATGGATCAAGAAAGCGGTGCTCATATTGGTGACATCTGTGCAAAAGCTGCGCCCATACTTTCAAGCGCACACCGTAGCAGTCCTGACCGAAATGATCCTCCATCACCCTAAAGTGTTGGAAAGAATGATAAAGTGGGTTATGGAGTTGAGCGAATATGACATTCATTACCAGCCTCGCCCCACCATCAAAGCACAAGTCCTAGCAAATTTCCTTCTTGAGAGCACAATCCTGAAAGATGGGTTGATGCTAGGAATCCCCGAGCAAGGGACGACTAAGGTCCGGTGACTACTTCATGTAAATGGATCCTCCAATGCGACTGGCTTCAGTGCGGGTTTGGTTCTCACAAGCCCAGAAGGAGTCATGATCGAGTATGGTATTTGTTTCACCTTCCTGGTCTCTAACAATGAGGCCGAATATGAAGCCCTACTCGTCGAACTCCAAATTGCCCATGACTTGAAAGTCAAGAAGCTGAATGTCTACATCGACTCCCAGCTAGTCGCCAATCATGTGCGAGAAGAATTTGAAACTCGAGAGCCGAACATGATCCGATATCTATAGAAGGTGCACGACCTATCGCCCAGTTTCTCCAAACTTGAAATTATTCAGGTTTCGAGGACCGAGAATGCTCACGCTGACCTTCTTTCCAAATTGGCCACCACCAACTCCATGGACCTAGAACATAAATTTGACCTATAGATCCTGAAAAAGTCTAGCATAGCGGACATTGATGGCATGATGCAAGTCGAGATTGAGCCATCGTGGATTGACCCTATCTTGAGCTACCTCAGGAATGGATCTCTACCTATGGATAGGAAGCAGGCGAGAAAGCTGAAGATGCAGGCATCCCACTACGTCTTGCACGATGGCCAGTTCTACAAACGCTCCTTCTCCATGCCACTGCTCAAGTGCCTTCGACCATCAGATGATGACTATGCCCTATAGGAGGTCCACGAAGGCATCTGCAGCAATCACTTAGGTGGCCGAGTCCTCTATCACAAAGTGCTACGCCAAGGGTACTACTGACCGACCATGCAAAAGGACTCTGATGACCTTGTTCGAGCATGTGATTTGTGTCAATGTCACTCGAACATCCAGAGGCTCCCGTCTACACACATGATGCCCATCACATCTACCTAGCCCTTCGCCAAATGAGGGATGGACATCTTGGGTCCATTTCCACCCGCTGTTGGACAGAGAAAGTTTCTGTTTGTGGCTATCGTCTACTTTACCAAGTGGGTTGAAGCCAAAGTAGTTGCTCAAATTACTGAGGCTTGAGCCAAAGATTTTGTATGGCAATCGATCATCTACCAATTCGATCTTCCGCACACTATCATCACAGACAATGATCAGCAGTTCAACAACTTGAGGTTTCGAGAGTTCTGTGAAGACTATTGCATCAACCATCAGCTCACCTTAGTCAAGCACCCACAAACCAACGGCAAAGCAGAGGTAGCAAACCGAATATTGTTACAAGAGCTAAAAGCTCAGCTCAACAGAGCATGCGGTAGATGGGCGGCAAACTTCACCATGTCCTCTAGGCCTACCGAATGATATAGATGATTCCTATAGGTGAAACTCCATTTAGGATGGCCTTTGGCACTAAAGTCGTCATTCTAGTTGAAGTAGGCCTACCCTTGCCTAGAGTCGAAGGTTACTCGAAGGAGTCGAATGATGAACAACTACGAGCCAACCTTGATTTGATCGAGAAAATCAAAGAGAAGGCCCTAGTCAAGATGACTGCATACCAACAATGCATGGCCCATTACCACTCTTCCCGGGTGAAAGGCAAGCTCTTCCTTCCTGGTGACCTAATACTCCACAAGGCATTAGTTTCAAAACCGATGGAGCAAGGAAAGCTGACCCCAAATTGGGAGAAGGTCCTTATTAAGTCATGGAGGTCATTAGGCTCAGCACATACAGGCTCCAAGACTTTGACGGAAAAGCCATCCCCAGGACGTGGAACTCGAACAACCTCTGGGTATATTATCAGTGAAATACACCTAAACTGAGCTACCTCGCTCATTGTAATAAACTTCAGCCTTAATTTAAGTATCCATTCCTTGCATAACCACCTTTTTCAAGATATTGATGAAAGGCAAGTCTCGCCCAATTGCTGACCCTATAGGTCCATTTATGCGTACCTTGGTTGGGCTGAGCGAGTTCCTTTGTACCTTGGTTGCACCAAGTAAAACATAAGTTTTCTTTGAACCTCGGTTGAGCCGAGCGAATTTCTCTTTACCTTGGCCACATCAAGTAAAACATAAGTTTTCTCCGAACCTCGGCAGGGCTAAGTAAATTTCTTCATACCTTGGCTGGGCCAAGTAAAAGCATTCTCCGTACCTCGGCTGAGCCGAGCGAATTTCTTCATACCTTAGTTGGGCCAAGTAAAAACATTCTCGATACCTCAGTTGGGCCAAGGGAGTTCCTCCATACCTTGGCTATGCTAAGTAAAACATAAGTTTTCTTTGAACATTGGCTGGGTCAAGCGAATTTCTTCGTACTTGGCCATGCCAAGTAAAACATATATTTTCTCTGAACCTCGATAGGGCCTAGCAAATTTCTCTGTACCATGGTCATGCCAAGTAAAATATAATTTTTGTCTAAACCCCGGCATGACCGAATTATCTTCGTACCTCGATAAGTTCGGGCTATCTCCATTCCTCAGCACAGCTGAGCTATCTCTAAACTTCGCAGGGCCAAGCCATCCTCGTACCTCAGTAGGCTAAGTTTATATCTGATCCTTGGCCAAACTGAGTCAAAAATTACTTTGCTCTATCCACGAATCCTAAAAAGGGATAAGTCCTTATTTTCGTCCTATCTCTGGACCTCAAAGAAGCTAGGGTGGTCCTATATGGCTTTCAGAGAAACTCGAGAGACAAAGCGATAGAGTAAAAATCATTCAGTAAAATAAAAATATAGTTCGCACGATGAATTAAAGAAATAAAAGAACAAATTTCATTCATTGAAATTCTTAGTATAAAAGAGCTACATCTCCCACACTCTCCAACACTCCTCAAACTCCTCATATGTCGGTAGGACACAGAGAATGTCCAGCGATCAACGCACGAACTGAGGGACTCATTCTATGAGGCAACCACTTTTTCAGAGAATCACCTTCCAATGTTGTCGAATGGCCACACTGTCAAGATCTAGAACCTGACCAACTGCAGGCGGTATTGCACCTACTTTGAGCTTCTCATCCTTCATCAGTTTCTGTATCGGCTTACCCTTGTTGGGCCGATATTTCTTCAATCTTTTCTATCGATGAAGGAGATTTGGAGCTGTACTTGATATCATTTTATTCGTGGCTCGGCAAAACTAGGTAGAACCGACCCTCAGCATTTCCTACACGGTCTACTCTTCAATGGCTCCTTCATCTAAGCTTCGAGGTTTGGACCCGACGTCGAAAAAGATCAGGAGATCTTTAATCTCTAGCGTCGACATGGGCAGAGCCCTATTAGGCTTCTCACAGTTAGCCCCTCCTTCAGTCAAAGGGAACAACATCTCTGAACAAGGGCACCATCACCGGAATTTCTAAAAACTTGTGCACAAAAGCGAAGCTCGCAATGTAGTGCCAACTACCCAGTGACACTACCAGAAGGAGGGGAGGTCATAGAATTCCATCATCCCCTCAATTTCCAAGCAAAGGGCGGATGCCAACTTCAAGGCATTCTTCATAGAAGAAGGTTCCAAGCTGTGGCTCCTAAGCATGCCTAGAAGTGGAGCAACCCGAGGTTGCCTCCGCAGCAAGGGGTATTGGATTCGAGAAGAAGGCAAAGAGATAAGAAGGTAAAGCGCCAAAAACTTGGAAAAAATGTGGTTGTGGACGATGCTAGTTCTCTCCTTTTTAAAGCCATCGAGCGGGGGAACCAAAGACATTAATAGGGAGAATTTCAAAGAATTGAGGCCTATCGGTTCAAGCATCTTAATCTTCGGTTTAGCCACATGTCATCCAATCAATCACCCTCAGTGGGAATACAAAGACTCTCCTTGCCTGACAAGATGGAGTAATGGTGCACCCCATCAAAAATAGTGCTCCACTTCGATCTCAACTTTCGTTGGTTGGAGTCAACTACTTGGGCCCTATTCCCTAAGCATGAATGAAAATAGTGGGCTAAGAATGCACATGATACGAGAGAAGAAGTCTTCCGCATAAGTCAGTCATCATAAATAAGCGACGAAACCCACTACGAGAACATGACCTGCCAACTTCAAAGTTATTTTCATACCTTGGTAGGGTGAGTTATCTCCGTACCTCGGCAGGGTTGAGTTATCTTCATACCTCGGCACGGCCAAAATATCTTCGAACTTTGGCAGGCTCGAGTGTATATTACCCCCGCACTTTGGCAGGGTTGAGTTACCTCCTTACCTTGGTAGGATCAAGCTATCTTCGAACTCCGATGGTTCTGAGTGTGAATATTATTTTTGTACCTCGGAACGGTCGAGTGCCTATATACTACGAACCTCAATAGGGCCGAGTACGTTTATAAGGTCTCTCGCCAATACTTTGGTTATGGCATTTCTTCATCATAAAGCCCAAATGACTTGACCTTACAATTATAAGGTGTTCAGAGGAAACAACTACCTAACAACCTATGGAAAAAAGTATGGGTCAATAAGCCAAATTTTTGGTAGAAGGCCTTGCTCAGAAGTAGATAGAGAAGAAAGGGGAGAAAATTTCTTTCATTAATAGTCTTATTGCAAAATTACAAGTACCCCAAGGTATGCTAAGATACAAAAAATTTTCATATTACAAAAGAAAGATTCAGGGCTCGGCTGGTGCTACGCCCTCATCAGAAGAAGCTATCGGATGAGGAAATTCTAAAGTAGGCTGGCTCGATTCTTCAACGACATAAGAAGGCATCGCCGAGTCTACCTCCCCAATTTCTTCAAAGTCAATCTCCAAGGTGCCTTCCTCGTACTCAACCTTGGCCGATAAATGAGATGTGACCCAAGAATCGGCTGGTGACAGGACACAATAACCCTCATTCTCAAGGAACTATAGGTCCAAGTCTGGATATTCCTAGGTAACCCTCTGTCGTGTCTCCTTTTCCACCAATTTGTAGGCATCCTTGGACAATAGAAGCTTTTCCTCAGCAAACTCAACTGAGCTTTTGTATTTTTCAACGGCAAGGGCAGCTTGATTGTTAGCCTCGGTCACTTGGCTCCGAAGTCCGCAGCATTCCTCGATCAACATTTTGATCTTCTTCGCTGCCCTAGCCTCTTCAAGTTTCACCTGGGAGATGTAACATATAGAATCAATTCCATCAGAAGAAAAATACATATAGAATCAATCTCCACCATTGCATTAGCATGATGAGCATATGCCTCCATTGCCTACTCCTGAAGCTTCTTCTTATCCTTCTTGTATTGGCGAAGCCTCTTCTCGGCATGCTCCAACTTTGCTCGATATTTTCTGCCTCATGTTGCGGAGCTGCAAGATCAGCCATGGCCGACACAACCCGCTTTTGGCTGTTTTTGAACTTGCGGCATTCACTATCAAGTTTTTTATTCAACACATTTATTTCTTCGGTGGCCTCAGCCTAGAACCTCGACAACTTGGCCTGGGCTTCTTCAGCCGATTTATTGGCTGCCTTGGCCGAGCTTTTAGCCTCATCAAGCTTGGCCCGAGTCTTGGCTAGCTCCTCCAAAAATTGGCTAGCCGATCCCTCCTTATTTCGAAGCTTTGCAATTTCACTCAAGGCTCGGTTGTGAGCTTCAATAGAGGTAATACCTTTTGGAGGACGATCGCCTGAAATAAGAAAAAACTAGTAAAGGAAAAAAAAAAGAAAAAAGAAGAGAGGAGAAGAAAAGGAAAAGGAAAGAAAAAGACTCGAGCCACTCACTCGGAAGGCTGAATTAGTCGTGTTATTTAGAAGAATATCAATGTCCACTAACGGCATCCTATCCGTATCCTTGGAGAGCTCAATCCCCTCAATGGTGACAGAGACCGTCCCATGCTCGATAGGTGCAGCCATCACAACATCTACTGCTAATTGAAAGAGGTCTCAGAACACTTTGAGATGCCGCCTTATTACCTCAAGTTCTTGGTCAATCGGAGGTCCCCGCTCCCCAGTCTCTCCCTCTAGGTGACCTTCTTGGCCCTCGGTGCTCCTCTCCACTTCCTCCCGCTCTTTCGGCCGAGGGTCTTCTGGTGGAGGTTGGATAGGTGGACCACTTGTAGCAATAGCTGCCACCATACCCTCGGAATCAATGATCTGCTTTATTCGTTGATGTTCTTTGAGAGTAGGATGAGACAGGGTGTGAACGACTGGGTAAGGACCCTTACTAAAATCTATGGTCGTTGAAAGACCCTCGCTCACTTGGAATATCTTTACTGAGCAACCCAGCTCTAAGGACCCGACCAACAGTGGGTCCGATTGCTCTTTTTCTGGCCTCACTTCCTTCAGAGCCAAGCCTTCCTTAATTCTTTCTAAAGAAGGCCAAGAGCCGAACTTGACCTTCTTCTGGCCAAGACCCAATAAGCTCGGGCGAGACCTCTTCTCATCAGCCTTCTTGCCCAAGGTACTCTTCAGTGCCTCCCTTAGCCGAGCTCCGAAATCTAGCTTGGCTGCTACAAATAGAGCAAACGAATGGTCAACCACACACAAGCTGATGCATCTGAAATCGGAGTAGAAAATCGAGTTTAAACTTACCACGGGGATCGATGTTGCTGAGCCCTATATTGAAAAAGGCATCTTTGGCTAGCAGGACCCCGACTAACAATGCAGGGTCATTGGTTAGGATATCCAAGTCTTTGATCTCCTTCATCAACAATCCTGGGCTTTTGTTCAAGTCATCTCCCCACGACCGAGGGAAGTGGCATTCACCGCTCCACTAGATGATGAAGAAGTAGGACTTCCATCCTTTTATAGAAGTTGTGGCCTTTGAGATCCTTTTGAAGGCCCTCTGAGGACCAATGCAGGGCCAAGAGAAAGTTTGTGGGAAAATGATATTGTGATAGGCTCAGAATAGGGGCACTGTGGCTGTTACCCCTACGAACTTGCATAAGGAGACAAAGCCCACAATGTGTCTCCAGCTATTTGGTGACACCATCAAGGGACAGATGTCGTAAAACCTCATTATGCCTTCAATGACTAGATGAAGAGGAAGGCGGATGCCAGCTTTGAAGCATTCTTCATAGAAAAAGACTCCAAACGCCAATTCTTCCGACACCCTCTACCCAAGGCCAAAAACTTGTAGGACAAAGTCACAGGGAACCCAATACTCTCGGCAAATTCTTTCCAGGTCCGCCAAAGTTATAGATGAAGGAATATAAGCCAGATGCTCCATATCTTCAGGGCGAACAAGAGATGAACTGGCCATGGTGCTCTTTTGCCGAAAGAAACTCGATCTCAGAGAAGGATAAAGCCAAATATCTAAAAAAGTGTGACTAAAAAAGGCACCGATCGTCCCCTTTTAAACCGCCTAGGCAAATAAGTAAAATATCATTGGCAAGAAACCCTAGGGATCGTGGACCTTCAGTTCAAGCATCGCAATCCCCAATTTTGCCATATGTCATTCCACCAATAGTCCTCGATCGAAAATCGAAAAGACCCTCTTCGATGAGCGAAAATAATGGCACGATGACTCGGCATTTATGGTGTCATCATGACAAGCCTCCAAGCATTCAAATTGCATCAATGGAATTAGGGCACCGGGACTGTACTCCCTATGCCCGAACCTATGCTTCGAACTAGGGAGTAGATGGGCATGTGATGCGGGGGAAAATTGTCATCGCATTAATGGGTGGATGTGGCAACGATGGAACCCACCTTTGGACTACACCAACTACAAGCTCCATACCTTGGCAGGACCGAGCCTTCTCCATACCTTGGTAGGGCCGAGCCTTCTCCGTACCTAGGCATGGCCGAGCCTCCTCCGTACCTTAGTAGGGCTGAGCATATATGTACCTCGGCAGGGCCGAGCACCCTTTGAGTTTGGAAAGCCTGAGCCAAATCGCCGATCCTTGGCAGGGCCAGGCATCCTCCAAACCTCGGTAGAACCAAGCCTCGACTCCATGGGATAAACAAAATTCTTGCCCGAATCGCGTTGAACATCTCAAAAAATAAATCACCCTGATCACAAAGATCTCAGAGCGAGCCTCTCTAAACGAAAACAGGGAACAAATATGACACCTCCTCTCTAGGGATGACAATTTTTTCGTTTGACTGTTTACCCAATCGGTACCATTTTTAACGGATCAAAGAATCCCGGTCTAAACGGCAAAATGGGTAACGGGGATTACTCGTTAATGGCTAAATGGGTAAATGGCCTGAAAACGGTATTCTCCGCCCCATCCCTGTCCCCGTTAACTTTAATTATATATTTAAATTTTAATAGCTTTGCTTAACCACTTTTCTTTATTTTTAAAGAAAGATATCTCTTTATTTTTTATTTCTTAAAATGCCTTTAATAGTATCCTTAGCTTGTTGTTAGCTTCCTTTGAAATTTGAATGTATTTCTTTTTTACTGTTGTTGCGTTAAAAATCTTTATTTTCTCTCTTGTTAATTATTTTCTTTCTCACTTTTCGTTTTGTTCTTTCTTATCCAAGAAAGAGAATTTTTTTTAAATGTCATTTATAAACTTCTTTGCTTTCATTTTGAAGACTTTATTTTTACTTCTAAAAATAAAAATAAAAAAACAGGTTGAGGGAGAGTTAATTCAAAAAAAATAAAAAGTTATTAGAAGTTAATTCAAAGAGCTCCATCGAATTTTTCTATTAGTATTTTTTTATTTTTTAATAAAATATAAATTTAATAAAATAATTTTATTTTTTATGTAAACGGCTAAATGGGTATCCAGTGGGTATCCGTTTACTCTGCTGGGTATCCCCATCCCCTCTTCGTTAACTATAACGGCTTAACGGGGTGAAAAATGGAAACATTTTTTCTAAAGAGGACGGAGACCGGTATAGGCTGTCCCGGGTCATCTCTGGGTTGTTGCCATCTCTACTCCTCTCAATGATCAATGGGATCTTATATTCCCTAATCATCCATCAACCTTATTAGCTGCAAATTTTTACAACTATACTCAAAAAATCATATAATAACTTACTATCTTGGCAATATATAAATATTAGATCTCAAGATTCCTTAAGTAAGCATACAAGTATTAAGAAACCCTGATGAATGTCATGATTCTTTAGGCAGTGTTTGATATAGGGGATAAGGGAGGATATCCCCTGAATATCCCTCCTTATTCCCAAATGCTATAGCTAGAGGGGATAGGTCTGAAAAAATTTAACCAGAGAGGATAACCCATGTTTAACCATGGGTTATCCCCTTAACTTATTCCCTAGGGAGCCCAGGAATAACTAAAGTTATCCCTTGATGGCAGACTTGTAATTTAAAAAAAGATAGTTATTCCCTCAGCTATCTCCTAGATAAATGCTATTATGTATATTTATCCACGGATAGCTTTTGGGCTATCAAACATTACCTTAGGCTGCGTTTGGATGTCAAAAAGTTATTCCGGAAATAGGAATACGAATTTTTAAAGAATAGCTTATTCCCCTTGTTATTCCAAATTTCTGTTTGGATGAAAATCTGCTATTCCATGTTATTCCAGTGCAATTAATGCAATGTTATTCCAAATGATGTTTGGATGACATGGGAATAAGCCTTTATTCCACTTGGAATATCTAATGAATTTTTTGATAATCCCAAACTTACCCCTTATCTTTAATATGAATCAAAATATGATTTTCAAAATAATATTTAATAAACTTTAATTCATTAAAAAATATAATAAAAGTCGTATTGAAACTAATTTTATATCAATGTAGACTCTGACGAGTTACCAAAAAGTAATATTAATTATTAAGTTTGAGATAATAAAATAATAAAATTTTAACTTGTTTAAATAGAAATTAATTTTATTATATATTACATTATACTTATAATTAAAAAAAGAAATTAAAGTATTTGTCTCTCTACATAATTACAGCAGCGTTTGGATAAAATTTTTAACTATGAATGTATCTGGCAACTTCCAAAAGCAAGTTAAGGGGCTTCAACCTTAACGTACAATGCAACAAATCCAAAAGATTATAACGAAATATATGGGAATGACACTTAAAATTTTAGAATCTCAAACCAGAGTATTAATGATTTTCAATCAGATGAATTTCCACTTTTCCTTTTTAAATAGGGAAACTGACTACAACATGAGGTCGACTGCTTGTAGGCAAGGATATCAAACATTATAACGATTCTATTATTAACATTGTCTAGCGTGTTTCATTAATGAACATATTTTGAAAGTAGATGACGTACCCACCAAGTGAGCTCGATTATGGGACCAACAAACATCTATTTACAAGATTCTCAAAGTAATATTATAATTGAAAATGAAGATATCAGACCCTAGATTTTATTAGACATCCGGAATAGGAACAAGAGTAAATATAACAGAAAATCTGCATATCAATGACATCAGTTTATTGCTCTTCAAGTGAAGAAACACAATAGCACTCTATTTATATGCAAATCCATGTTTCCAGACTTAATCTGTATCACCAATGTGCCAGACGACAACAGATACAAAAGATAGGACACCAGTTCGAATATCGTCTAGAGAGCACTTCTATTTGTTTGATGAATCATTTCTCCCAGTGCCCATCAACGCGGCAGAAAAGTTGGTCCCATCAATGCGTCAATAATCATCATCGCCTCTGCGAAATAAAAAGCCCCCTTTAGGAATTTATAGTTGCAAAATTCATATGTTCAAATGCTACGATACGTTTCACTGAGGATTACGAAAAGGCAAAACTTAATAACTCAAAGCACACAACTTGAAAATAATAACAATAAGACGCCATAATGATTCTACTATTTTGTATTACCTGGATGCAGAGTATCAAACTTAAGCCAAAATCGTGAGAACACTACCGCACCAAGCCTTTACCTGCAAGTTAGTGGTAATGCAGATAGAAGATAGAGTACCAAACTGCAACTTAAGGGTTTCCTGCATCCATTGATTTCTCACCTCCAATCTCAGCAATTAAATATCGGAAATCGTCCCATGAAATTATTAAATCCCTTCAAAATCATGAACTCAGAACATAGGATTTAGCTTCTATCATTTCACAACCACAAATAGCCATGAATCAAGTATAATCATCCATTAGAGGCAACTTTGAAAACATAGCTAATTTAGGTCATAAATTGAATTCGAAAATCAAATTAGAGAAACAATACATGGCAGGCTACCTTAACAACCAAGTGACAATCAATACACATACTGTGAACCAATATAGAAGGGAACGATTAAAACATGAAACCGGTTCATTGATAAAATCTGAAGAGAAAAGTATAATAAACAGACCAAATCTTCATAGAAAAATAATGGAAGAACCTTAAAATTGACCACAAAATGACATAGTTGCCTCCAACTTTAAAGGATGATCGATTCTAAATCCAATTTCATCATTGTTCAAATTTTCTGTCAAATTCATCCAATATTAGTACTCCATATTGAATGGCCCTGCAATACCATAAGTCAACATATGTGAACCTGCTACAATTAATGAAAATAGTATGAAGTCTACAATATCCAATAACACAGTTGGAAATTCCCATGAAACCGGGGTGAGACAATTTCTCAATGCCACGATTGAACCCAAAACCACAATTTGTAAATGGCAATGGAACTACCTAAATCCATAGTTGAACAAATCCATGAATAGACCCGCAGATAAATAAATAACAGAAACCAACTGACAGCCTCAGAAGCATAATGTAACGGCGTCATACAAAGATCAAATAATGACATGAGTAAACCGAGAAACCAAGATCCACAATGCTAAGAAAATACCAAAAATCAAAGATGGACGGTACCCAGAAAAAACCACCAGACATTTCTTTACTACAATGAAACAGAGCACAGCGCAAGACAAATGTCAATGCCTGAAACAAAGGTCATAATTGACAAAAGATAGAATTCCAAAAAACAAAGTTGATAGTTGCTACGAAAATACCCACCATCAGACGTGATAATTTCCAGGAAATTACCTTGAACGGACAATTCAAAAGCATAAGCAAACAGAGCACCTCAGAAAGATGATGTAACGGCCTGAAACAAAGTAACGGATGCCATGAAAGTACCGAAAAACACATCAAAACAATGCAAGTGAAGTAGCAGTGGCATAGTTCAACAAATCCATTAAATACCCCCCCTACAATTGGATAACAGATAGAACCAGACAACCTCACAAGCTAACAGAAACAACCTGAAACATTGATCGGAAAATGGCAGGAATATACCCAAATTCCAAGATCGAAATTGCTCAGAAAGTACCAAAGAAGACAGATGAAAAATGTAGTAGAAAATACCCCCAGCCATTTCATTACTGCAATCCAACAGAGCTCCTCCCAAGACATATGTCACCGTCTTTAACAAAGGTCATTAATTGTTAAGACTGCAGCCATAAAAACATAGTTCACAGTTCCTAAGAAAATACCCATAAGCAGACATGCAGGAATGCAACGATAATACCCAAAAACACAACCCAACATTGCAAGTGAACTATCAGTGGCACAGTTCAACAGTTCCATGGAAATCCCCTTAGGCAATTGAATAATAGAAACAACCAGACAACCTCACAAGCCTATTGCCATGGCCTGAAACATTGATCGAAATATGCCATGAAGATACCGAAAACACTGATCGAATATGCTAAGAAAGTACCCAAAAACAACGGATGACAAGTAGCTTGACAATACCCCCGAGATAATTCATTTATAAAATCAAACAGATCACCTCACAAGATATATCTCACGGCTTGACACGACGGTAAAAAATTGAAAGAAGATGCCCAAAAAAAACCAGTTAGAATTGCTAATAACACACCAACTCCCCCATGAAAATACTTGAACAGACAATTAAATACGAGAAACATTAGACCCCCTCAAAGGGTTGATATCACGGCCAGAAAGTTAGCTTAAAAATGCCTAGAAAGTTTTCCAAAAACACATTTGAAATATGCGAAGGAACAACCAAAATTAACAGTTCAACAAATCGATGAAAATACCCCCGACCATTCCATACTAGAATCAAATAGTTCATCAGTTGTCGGTTTTGTGGATGCATTGGCTGATTCTGCTTATACTTTGTCATGCAATGCATCATACTCCAAGACATTGCCCTCGGCATGTGTGTCATGTCGGACTGTGTTGCTTCACAACGGTTGCATTTTTGAAATGCCCTCCAAGTCAAGAGCACCTCACAGCCGACACTTCACATACGCAACCATATAGCAATGAAGTCTACTCAAAATTAAAGTACTTGATCTGTATCAAGTCCGAACTCAGAACATTGGTGTTTTGTTTCATCACGAAAGAAGCAACTTGTACTGGCTACTGAAGAACCAAAAACACAGTTGAAAAATGCAATGAAAATAATTTCGCTGAATTCAAAACTAGAATCGAAAAGATCACATGACAACCTAAATGTCACGGCAATAGAGAAATTCCAAAAAAGCCAACAAAATGTCAAAAATTCTAGTTGTAAAATGCCATGAAAACTTTTAGACATTTCATGTAATCTAAATCCAATTTCATCATTGTTCAGCAAGTTACCGACGTAATCCATTATCAAAATATGGATGATATATTGAGTTGACTCAGGATGGCAGTTTCAGCAGGTATTTCCTGAAGGTTACATTTTGCATGCATCCAATTCAGGAAATGCTATGTGTCTGCCAATCATCATCGCCGTCATCGTTGATAGAGCACCTGATTGTGATGCTTCACAATGGTTGCATTTATAAATGCTGTCCAAGTCATGAATTCACAGCCGACGCTTCTATATCAATTAGGTCAACGAAATAGTCGTAGGAAGGTTTAATGGCACTGGAGTCAATTTAAAAAACACATGTCAGTTATCCAATTCAACATTATATATATTCAAAACTTAATGTAAGAGAATGTTACTTTAAACAATTTAAAGTAAACCTACTATTATCCCAGCATAGCAAATTAAAGTACAATAGCAGTAATGGCATAACATGTCAATGTAAGATAGTACGCTGCCCATCGCACAACATTGCGAAACATCAGTGTCAGCAGTCAATTCGATATTACATAACATAAGCATCAACGTTGCCTTCCCAAACAGTAACCCAAGAGGAAGACTACAAGGAAGGATATGAAAAGCAATATAGTTGTTCTGATGGTGCACCCACAGTCCTGCACATCTGTTCATCCCTTCTTCCTTGTTCGTATTCCATTTCATTGTATTTTCCGACATATTGAATGTCGGAAGGTTTACGGTAATTGAGGAATGCATCAATTGCCTCATGTCTACATTTAAACTTCTTGTACAGGCATGCTTGAAACCACTAACCTCACGCTGGCACTCAGCCCATGAATCATAAACCCCTCGTCTATGGCCCACGAAAACTACATAATAACTTTGGGCAAGCATGAGTAAGTCTCAGGAGCAAGCACCCTGATTTCCTGCATTACGGTGATTCAATGTGAAACACAAATGAATGAATAAATTGCACTACTTATAAAGTGAATCATGATCGGCATAGGAACTGTAAATTTATGTACGAGCATGCAGCGACCGAAAACATACGAGTCATCGTTAACTTACTTCGCGTGTTATGAGCATCCCAAAGCCTCGAAGCTATGGAATTGCGTAGTTGATCGCCTCTTCATGATTCGTCGTCCCCTATAATGAGATAAGGATCGACATCGTCATCATTATTAGCGGGCAACGGTTCAGAAGACATGTTGAAGTATTTGTCATTGCCTTGGCTGCGTCGAATGAAGTTGTGTATTACGCAGCAAGCCATAACGATATGCTTCTGAACCTTGAAGGGAAATGGAATGGCAATTCTTAAAATCTTAAAGCGCTTTTTAAGTATTCCAAAGGCCTTCTCAACGCAATTTCTGAGTTGAGCATGTCGGTGGTTGTATAAGTCTCGACAATTGTTGTATCGGCGAGCCCTTGGATTGTTGAAGGTACTAAGGTGGTACCTATTACCCCGATAAGGGGCAAGGAACTTATATGTATTGCCATATCCAGAGTCGACAAGATAGAATTTTCCTGTACAGGACAACATTGCGTTGACGTCTTCACACAGGTTAAAAGAAGTGTTTAAATGAAATATTTCAAGTAGTTTGTTATATGCATGTACCTTCAGGTACAATGAGTCCTCCAGACTCGACACACCAGCGTAGGACTCTCATGTCAGCCGAAGATCCCTTCCAACCAGTACATACGAATAGGAAGGAGTGATCGAAGGAGACTGCAGCCATGACATTTTGAGAAATGGTCCCCTTTCGATTACGAAATCATGGTTGTTTGCTTTTTCTGATCATTGCAGGTATATGTATGCCATCGATTGCTCCAACAGCATTCTGTAATGCAAACAAATGTATCAAGGACCTGGTAATGAGAAGATTGAAAAAAAATTCCGGTGTCTGGGGAGTCTCCAAACCTACCATGAAGTGAGGATTGAAAAGTTTGTTGCCATGAATCCGTGGTGAACGGCCGTCTCCTATTGAGGTTGAACGATAAATTCATGCTTAAGCAAACAAATTGCTTTCAGTATGTTGTTGAAGTATCGGGATATTGTCTCCCCTGAGTGCTGAACGTTTCAGCCAGCACTCTATTACTAACACCATGCCCTATGCCGTATAGGAAGATTGCTAGTTGCTCTGAACCGATAAGTTATGTGTGCTACTCACCAACCCTCTCGAGACAAGCAAGTCTTGCAACTTGAAGAACATTGTATTTGTCATCCTAAAGTGATCATAGCCTCTGTTTGGATGTCCACTCAAAATATCAGCAATGATTTCGTGACCCGAGAATGGACGAGTGCGGCATGGGACCTTTGAATTAACATTAACATTGGGTATAGAAAGGAACCCATTACTTATCAAAACAGTTAGGACGTCTTGCCAGTAGTTGTCCTCATCTAGTAAAAACGCCATAACATCTTGAAATAGGTCCATCTAATCAAAAATTGTAGTAGTTAATGATACAACCATATGCATAAGTGCTAATTGAAAAAGTTGACAACAGAGTACAGCAAAAAAGGATGGTAATTTATAGCATAAGATAGAAATGTCTACAACAAAATGACATAAATATAAGCATCTTAGCCAGAACATATCATTCTACTATTATGATGCAAGAAAACATATGTCATGTCCAACGATCGTAGGAAAAGTCGATGTCATGCGTCGTAGATGCAGGTGTCGTACAAACGGATTCTTGCGCACTGACAGCAGGAGAATGGGTCGGACCCGGTGAAATGCTGCTATCACAGCTTGGCCTTAATAATGGCTCCGTGAATGGAATTGGTCCACCTCGACATTAAGCATGCGTAGCGGGAGGCACAAAAACAGAAGGGCCACCATGAGGAACACCATGCATTTGAGGCATAGAACATAGGCGCAGCTGCGAAACTTCCGGAAGGTCCTCCCGCTGAAGGTGGTAAACGGTAGAACTCTGTCATTTGTCTTTTAAGCCACGCTTCAAGGAGTGAGCCTTCATAATGCATGAGGAACCACTATTAATCTCAATTTTTAAACTGTCCCCCACAGCAAGAATACATTCCGGAGTAATCCCTGGGAGACTCTCTAACTTCCGCATGCATTCATCAATTGAGTAGACAGTAGGACGAGCAAGCTGCTCTCTCCTAAGGATCTCGTTGGCAATTTCAACCTCTTCTTACCTTGTTCCACCAATTCAAGGAAGGCATCACCAGCTTCAGATGTGCACTTAAATTTACGTGCTGTAGGAGTAACAGTTGACGACCTTTTCCTCTTTCCACTACTAGTAGACAATCCTGGATCTAAGGAACAATCCGTGGGTGGGGTCGAGGCACATGTGCTCGGGCTGGTTGGGGAGACATCATGAAATAGGTGATCGAAATGACTGGATGATGAGAACGAGAGTCCTGCACCTTTACGTGATGGGGGCCAGAAGTCTATGTCCTCAAGGTTCATCCGTTCGACCTCGTCGTCCGAGGTATCATTATCGGATACTCCCTCTGGAATAGCAGATGTATCCCCCCATCTACCAGTGGCAGTATTCTTTGAAAATAGAATGTCTATATCGTCGTATACAGGGAAGGACTTACCCTTGATTCGAGCATAGTCCTTGTTAACCTATAAAGCAATGTTGATGTTTTAATTATTGAAGAATACCAAATATCAGCCGAATGAACATTTAATAACATCGCAATCTATACCACTTACCGAGATGATCTCCTCCCACATATGTTCATCACTGCAGGTGGTAGCTTAAGTGTAGGATCCCATCCCCAGCCTGAACGGTTAGCTAGGTTGTAATACAAATTGAAGGTCTTCTTTAGAACCTTCAAACGATTCTTCAAGTTTGTAAAGGTGAAAGACAGATTGGTCCTTTCATTGAACAACTTGGTAATTCTCTTCCAGATCTCCTGAGAGAAAGTACCATTGTGATAGTTTCCGTCGTCATTCTCTTGCCTCATGAGAGTCACGAAAGTCGAGTCAAGAGAATCGGTCCAGTTGGGTGCCCTAGTTCGGCCCGATCGTTCTCTGGACTGTGACGGCTCACTGTTTTTGTTCGACTGAGCCATTTTATCTACAGATCGAGAACCATTGATATTTTATCACATCAGTATATATTGGTTAAACTTTGCCATGCGGCATAATGCTATATCACGGAACTATATGCATTAAATGAAGAAGTTGCAATTCATGAGTACTGTAGACAATACGGCAGATGAAGAACAATGCAATACATATAAGATAATGAATTCTATCAAAACAAGAAAATATAAATATATAATCATCAGAATAGGTTACATTATCAGTGTGACTTAAGAAATGAGAAATTATCAGCCTATTAAGCAAATAAACACATGTAACCCCTTCCATAACGTTGTCTTCGATTGTAAAAAGCCTAATTGGTTATGTAGTCTTAAATTTGAAACTGACTAACTTTTTTATTTGTTTGCTTGTGGTAGACAACTACTTATAACCAGCCAAGCCGTAGACTTGGCCAACAGTTAAAAAAAACATTGATTTATGTAACTGCAGTTATGGATTTTGGCACGAACATAACATTGTATGAAATCATTTAATAGACTGTTAAGCATGTATATGGCTACGGCATGAAAGGAAATATGAATGCCTGTTCCGTCATGGATGTCAAAATCTTTAATATGAAAGAGTAGGTAGGTAATGTACATAGCATAATCTGTGAATACATAAACTACAATTACAGCTACGTAATCGACTATGTTGTTATCATTAAAATAAGGTGTCGTACCTCCATACACATACGAAAATTGACAGCAAGCACATAACATCAATATTCGTCATTTAAAGATGAAGACCGTGATTCATAAAATTTTATATTTGTTTGCTTGTGGGAGCATCCAACAGTAATAACTGTCTAATGGTTCTCAAACTCGAATGGCATGCAGATTGAAGCATCAGTCAAACATTAAAGCCTTGTTAAATGGCAGCAATAATAGAAATTAACGCTGCAACACATCCAGTGCCTTGAGGTTTTGAAGAGACAAACCTCTTTTATGGATTACCTGCATTAATTAATTTCCCCTTAAGCTTGTGAATGTGCGAATTGTGGGAAGAGATTTGGGTTTGAAAAAAAAAAGCTTCTTTGAGTCATAAGGTTGGTGTGAAAACCAGTGGACCCCGAACCGTAATCGGTTCAGTCCAAGAGCAGCAGCGGTAAAACCCTAGCTGATCTAAAAAAAAGGGTCAAAGAAGGGAGAGCGTACCTGATCCGCCGCTTCCTCGAGGACGAAGCTTCAGGAAAATATGTTTCAGAGAAGAGGATGAAGAGCGAACCGTGAACTTGGCAAGATCCAGTTGATCGCTACCATCCAGCAAGAAATAGGCTTGGGAGACCTATTTCGACGGATCCGCAGACAGATGGCGAGAGGGGAGGAGCAAGGATCGGAAGTCGGCGGGCGTTGAAGAAGAAAGGAAAACCTAGTCGCGAGAGCAAAAGATGAAGGCCGGCCCAAACTTAAGACAAAAGTAAGTTATCAGTCAACAATTGCCCCTGGAATAGCTACAGTGCCGTAATAGCCTATTCCAGGGGTCAAGGCGGAATAAGAGAGTGGGATCCGAGGCGCTGAACGGAATAAAGATGAGCATGGGGCCCATCGATGGTTTAAACGGGTGTTTGAGGATTAAGCTGAATAAACTATTTCAGGCCTTATTCCAGCATCCAAACGCAGCCTTAAGATTTTCTGCTGCATCTTCTTTGATAATCTTTTCACTCTATTTGTTGCAAAGGTTTTCGTTAATTTAGTATGAAAGGGCTTTTAAATCATCGTCTCAATCCCTGTACAAAAATTATTTTGTAAATTTGCAAGAATAAAATAACATCGTCCAAATCTTAACATCTATCATCTCGATTTCATGCCGAAAAAAAAAAAAAAAATGCAACAACAGCTAGGATGGGCTAAAAGGATCGAAATAGAAGTAAATTTACCGAGGAATGATGGAATGGAATGACAGGAGCTGATAAGAGGGAAATTTTGGAGGACAATAATAATTAAAAAAAAAAAACAGGGAACAGGACCGGCTCTCAATACCACCTCTTTCTTTATTTATTTATTTTTCCTTGTCCCCTGAACGCCGTATACATACACTTTTAAAAAGCAAAATAAAACAGAATGACCATTCTGTCCATCGTTTAAACGAAGATCGGGCAATCAGTTCAAGACTGCAATGGGCTTTGTGCCCTCGTTTTGGTTAAATAATAAATACACCTCCCCCTCTCCGGTGGAGTGGGCGACCGAATCTTTCAGCGATTGGAACTCTCACTTCCTTTCGATTATCTAATATTTTGGGGGACGTTGCTGCCCTCTTGTTGTACTCGAATTTACGTCAGGAATCGGTATATTTAAAGTTTAAAAACCCACATCCACAAAAGCAGAGGAAGAATCGTTTCGTCGCTCGGTTCCCCAGAGCCGGGGGGCATTTTAGTAATTTAAAAAGCAAACGCTCGTTTCTTCATGGCATTCACTCACTCGATGGTCCTACTGCCTGGTCGGCAGTGCTCAGTGGTACTGCTGCCGACTCCTCTGCCCCCTCCTATCCCCCACTTCCTTTGTTCTCTCTCTTCTTCTTATGTTTCAGACACCATCCATCCGTCCATCGGCCCTAATTCCTGACTGTCTGGCACTAGCGTCCGCACGCGAGTAGACATAAACGCCTGTCGCCTGCATCAGTCACTTGCTGGAAGGGGAAAAGGGGAGGGGAAAGAAAGAAATTGGGGAAGAAAGGCCGAGATCCAGAGAGAGAGAGAGAGAGATGGAGGAGGGTGCTAGGGGAGGAATGGGGATGGAGGCGGAACTGGTGTCTATACCGGCGACGCCGCGGGGGTTGTCGACGCCGGAGACTGTGACGCCATCGGGGCAGAGGTCGCCGCTGCCTCGGGCCGTGGGGGGCGGCGGCGGGGGGGGATCCCACTCCCAGTCCAACAAGTCGTGGACGCCAACGCCGGCGATGATCTCCCCGCGATTACTGAGCCCGTCGGTGGGGACGCCGGTGAAGCGGGTGCTGGTTAACCTGCGGGCGTACCTGGAGGAGGTGGGTCATCTGACGCGGCTCAACCCGCAGGACGCTTGGCTCCCCATCACCGAGTCCCGCAACGGAAACGCCCACTATGCCGCCTTCCACAACCTCAACGCCGGCATTGGGTTTCAGGCCCTCGTCCTTCCGGTCGCCTTCGCCTTCCTCGGATGGTATTCTCCGCACGCCCACCACTTCTAGTCTCTCTCTTTCCGCTACTGTCTACTGTTGCTTGTCCCTTGTTGTGTCTTCCTGTTACTTAGCTTCGTGAATATAAGTTGGGGAGGGGTTATATATATACATGGTCATACCCGCCTCCCTCTGATGTTGAGTACGATCGGCCGGGTGGTCCTGTACTCTGGTCGCCTTCGGCGAATGCGGCGGAGTGAATGAATATATAATGACTGATCGGGTTGTTGCGCGCGGTGGCTTCTGAGTGGGTAATTAGTTGCTGCAGCGCTAGCTGCTGCTGGGAAACTAACTACTGGGGTAGATAGATAGATGGGGAAGTCGAGTGCGCAGTTGCAATATAGGCTTCTTCTTGCTGGAGGGTTGGCTGTCTCCTCCTGATTTAATTTGTTATAAAAGAAGCCAGCCAGCCAGTCAGACATGGAATTGTGGGATGGGATGCGGTGAGATGAGGCCGGCGAGCTACTGCTTATATTTATTATGCTTACCACCGCCTTGCATTTAATTAGGAAGAAAACCTTCCCCGGCCATGATCGAGTAGCAGGCGGTGATGATAGGTCCGATGATTGCACCACCCGGCATGCTATGACCGGGCCCGGCTGTTGCGACTGTCAACGTCACAGAACAGCAGCAAAACAAAAGAGAAGAGCAAAAGAGAAAACAGTAATAATAATAAATGTCCGGGTGGCTTTGATTTGAAAGAAAGCCAAAGTAAAGTGTCCGTTTCCGTGTGCGTGTCGACTTACGTCCCGTCTCTTTCCCAATTCTCTTCTCTTCGTATCGTATGCATGCGTAGGTAGGTTCCCATCATCTCCTCCTACTCCGTCCCTACGGCATGGTCATGGATGGAACAGGGCACGCATTCTTTGAAAAAATAAAATAAAAAAATAGTCTGTAAAATGTATTTTTGAAAGTGAATGCCGCCCCCACCACCACGGCACCGCCCTGATATCTCCGCACCATAGCCTTTGTGGAGACTGTCTGCCTCACATATGCGTGCACATCTCTCTCTCTCTCTCTCTCTCTCACGCTCTGCTCCTCCAAAGAGTGGACTCGTATTAGCGGCCAGTCACTTGCTCACTTCGCCCCTGGAATGACATTGTCGGTTGGCTAACTGCAATTGATATCTTTTCCCGCCATGGTCAATTTGTTTCTGCCGTGTCACCAATTTTGGAGCTTCTCTTTATTTCTGAATTTAATAGGAATGCTATTTACACTCTGGAACTTACTATAGATTGTTTTTAGTTGAATTGATCCTGTTCAACACACGCACGCACGCCCACACCCACACCCCTATGTAGGTCCGGCCCAATTAGAACATTTTGTCGGCTATTTACGAAGCCTTTTTCCTTTGGATTTTATGGTGGCCGTTGGGCCACGTGGTGCCCACATATAAAATAAAAGTATTTTTTTTATTCTCTTCTGAGAAAGAGAAAAAGAAGTCGCGCCAAAGAGAAAGCAACATGCTTGCGATAGGAATTATTTTGGAACCTTTTCAAGATGCTTTTGGAGTTTTGATCAGAGAGAATCATTATCCTAAAGCTCATTGTGGCAGGAAATTGTTGAGTCATCTCTAAAGGGTTAAATTCTTTTATTGCTCTAAATTGTAGGTTTCAAGCTTGCACAAAAATTTGAAACTTTGACAGTTTGACTTGAAAATTCTGCCTGTTGATCCCCTAACATTTTTTTCTACACTAGAGTTTTTTCACATAAATTTGGTGTTGTTTTATTTTTTATTTAATTTCTTGGTGCTTGTTTAACTCTTTTTTGCTTTATTCATGACTTGAGATATTATTATTGAAATCCTGTGGGTTATATCTTTTGGCCTTCCAAGTTTTAAAACTCGCTGGCTGATATATCTCTCACACCAGAGCATTTATGGCCTCATAAAGCCACGTACACTCAATTGCTCTAAGGCATTTATTGCCTTATTAAAGGCATTTATGGCTGCCACGTTGCTCTCCTTTAACCACCAACCCAACCTCTAAGGCCAACGTGCATACAATTGCTCCAAGGCATTTATTGCCTTATTCTCTCCCTATATAAAGGCATTTATGGCTGTCACGTTGCTCCTCTCGGTCTCAACTCTCGCTTGGCCTCGGACCTGCAGCTGCCAAGCTCCCTCCGGCCATGAACAGTGCCATACAAGTGAACAGAGCCTCGTACGTGAACAATGCCATGCAAGTGTTCACCATCGGTCTTTTCTGAAACTCATCAGAGAGCACGTACGTGAACAATGCCATGCAAGTGTTCACCATCGGTCTTTTCTGAAACTCATCAGAGAGCATGAATGGTACCACACAAGCACTCTATAATCAATGTTCTACGAGGGACAGTTGGCTTCAACTCAACATCATCCTTCCCCCCAACGGCTGTACCTTGGGACCCACACGACTAACTTTATCGTACCTTGGGACCCACACGACTAACTTTATCATCACCCACACGACTAACTTTATCATCCATTACTGTCCGCATAGAACAACCAAAAAGGTGACGTAGGGGACATATCTAGCAGGCGTCGTAACGATCGGTCATGCCCTGCGACCACCTACTCTGATAGGACATGGCCTGCAGCTTGACACGTCATATGGAGGTAAGCTCCACTGTGCTGCCATCAATTAATGTTCTGATAAGTGATCACGCCCCAAGCCCACGGACTCCAGGCATCTATAAAAAGGGTAAGAGGGACCCCGACCAGGTAACACACTCATAACACCCCTAAACGCTCACAGAGAGAGCTCTTCTCGGAGTCTCTCTCTCTCTTTCGAGCTTCCTCAAGCTCACGTCTGTTGCCTAGAGCGCTGACTTGAGCGTCGGAGGGTCCCCGTCGGAATCTTCGGCCTTCGGGACTTGTTTGCAGGCCCGCAGGCGCGAGGAGCTCGCTGGAGGAGGCGATCGGACGCTTGGGGGCGGTGATCTGGCGTCAACAGATTGGCGTGCCAGGTAGGGGGGCACGCACGGCGGGAAAGAAAGCTCTGTCTCCTTAAGCTATAAGTCTTCGTCCCCTCTAAGATAGCTATGGTGGTGATGCGCATGTCGAAGGTTCTCGCCAATCATACTGGGGGGCATCCACATCGCGCTAGGCAGCAAAAGGCCACCCTCTCTGCTCCTTCACCACCAACCTCAGCTGCTCTAATTAACCAGCTGGTCATCTTTCATCAACAAATTCAAGCCTTGAATACGGTAGTTCGTGAACCGCAGAAGTAACGCTCGGTGGCCGCTTAGCAGCAGCCCAACAACAAGCCCGACTCGGCCGGCACTCAAAGCCCGATGAACCATCGACACTCAAGCCTGAGACCAGCTCGGCATCAAAAGCCAAAAACCGACTCCAACGTCGATATCAAATACACAGAGGCAATTATTGAAGCCCCCGCGGCTTTATTTCCGCTTCGGCCATCTTATTTTAGCCTCAACGGCCTTATTAAAGCCTCAGCGGCTTGATCTCTGCCTCCGCGGCATTATTGCAGCCTCAACGGCTCCCTCTGTCTCAAGAGCATCATTGCGGCTTCATTGGCTCTTTGCCTCAACAGCATGTGGATGGGGACCCACATCCAAACTTCATGTCAAAGGTTAAAGACCCAAAGTCAGGTGAGGATCAGCCACTTGGGCAGCGACGCCCCTTTCGCCTTGCTGGGGTGGGCCCGCTTCGTCTCAGGAGCGAGGGGGCATCTGATGGCTGATTCAACGCCGTAGAGAACCGTGAAGGAAGGAAACTATGGAGCCCCACACCAGGGCATTTATGGCCTCATAAAGCCACGTACACCCAATTGCTCTAAGGCATTTATTGCCTTATTAAAGGCATTTATGGCTGCCACGTTGCTCTCCTCCGACCACCAAACCCAACCTCCACCAAACCCAACCTCCAAGGCCGACACCTCAAAGGCCGATACCTCCAAGGCCAACGTGCATACAATTGCTTCAAGGCATTTATTGCCTTATTCTCTCCCTATATAAAGGCATTTATGGCTGCCACGTTGCTCCTCTCGGTCTCAACTCTCGCTTGGCCTCGGACCTGCAACTGCCAAGCTCCCTCCGGCCGTGAACAGTGTCATGCAAGTGAATAGAGCCTCGTAGCCATGTAAGTGTTCACCATCGGTCTTTTCTGAAACTCATTAGAGAGCATGAATGGTGCCACACAAGCACTCTATAATCAATGTTCTACGAGGGACAGTTGGCTTCAACTCAACATCATCCTTCCCCCCCCCCAACGGCTGTACCTTGGGACCCACACGACTAACTTTATCATCCATTACTGTCCGCATAGGACAACCAAAAAGGTGACGTAGGGGACATATCTAGCAAGCGCTGTAACGATCGGTCATGCCATGCGACCACCTACTCTGACAGGACATGGCCTGCAGCTTGACACGTCATATGGAGGTAAGCTCCACTGTGCTGCCATCAATTAATGTTCTGACAAGTGATCACGCCCCAAGCCCATGGACTCCAGGCATCTATAAAAAGGGTAAGAGGGACCCCGACCAGGTAACACACTCATAACGCCCCTAAAAGCTCACAGAGAGAGCTCTTCTCGGAGTCTCTCTCTCTTTCGAGCTTCCTCAAGCTCACGGCTGTTGCCCAAAGCGCTGACTTGAGCGTCGGAGGGTTCCCGCTGGAATCTCCGGCCCCCGGGACTTGTTTGCAGGCCCGCAAGCGCGAGGAGTCCGCTGGAGGAGGCGACCGGACGCTCGGGGGCGGTGATCTGGCGTCAACACTCGCTATGCTACATGACAGATCCCTGCTGGTAGTTATGATCAAGAATATTTTGGGAAGGATTTAAATATAAGGTCTTGTAATAATGGTTATCATGATAACTGAACTTCTTGAGTCATCGCTTCATGCTTCCTTTTATATTGTTTTGGTGTCGTTCCTTTTGATAAAAAAAAAAAAAAAGATGCTATATGTCTTTAAAAAGTTGTATGAAGACCAATACTATACATTTTCCACTGGACATTATTGATAAAAGAAAGGCATTGCATTATAATTTGTCTTCTAATATACCGTTTCTCTAAAACTTTTTAATTGAACTGCAGGAGTTGGGGTATAATATCATTGACTATTGCTTATTTTTGGCAACTTTATACTCTCTGGATACTCGTGAAGCTTCATGAAGCTGTACCTGGCAGGAGGTACAACAGATATGTGGAGCTAGCACAGGCTGCATTTGGTGAGATCATGTGTGCCCTTCTTCCGTTTAGTAGAAACTATTATTCATTAAACGTGCAAATCTTGCACCTAATGAAGATATGCTTGAGATTTCAAGGCTCAAAAATTGCTTGTACTAGTTTAAAGATTCAGCAGTTGAACTTTCTTTTGTCCTACTATAAGAGATAAACATGACAAAAATTGAATTATATGATATATGGAAATTTGATCTTTATCTCCAGAAATGCATCACTGCAAATCGAAAGTAACCTTCTAATATGGAAATTCTTCTGATATGTCTGTGCATTTATATATGAGACTATGCATGTTTTGTATTTAAACTCATCTACAATAAATGGAAGTAGAGTATGCATCTGTAGCAAGTAGTAAACATTGATATCATGCATGTGATGATGAAATCTTTGAAGGTTAAGCAGAGAAAATGATTGAGAACGTACAAAAGCAAGCAAGAGGTGAAGGTGTAATTTTGGAGCAAGTATAAAGGCAAGTTGAGATGGGAATAGAAGAAGTGATGTGTTACTAGATGGGTGTTCATGGAAGAGGAAAAAGGCCGGTTAGGTATAATCAGGGTCTTCGTTTATATTCCCAATTCCTTTACACATCCTGATGGAGGCCAGCAGAAAAAAATGTAGTAACAGACTAAGGGGAAAAAAAAAAGGAAAGGACGAATGCAGATGTAGATTTGCTCAGTTTCTCTTTTCCCAAAACTCGTTTTCTAGGCTGTTGACATTTATATAATACAAAAGACACTTTTAAAGCAAAGATCTAGGTTACTTTTATGTTTCCCAAGCACGTGAAATACCAAGGGACATTCAACCACACAGAAGCAAAGTCAAAAATATCTGCTGGACTTCCTAAAAAATTGCAAACTACTTCTGAACACCCTCTTGATTTATAATTTTAATTGCTTTTTGAATTGCTCCAACTTCTCAGTAGGTACTGCTTGAGCAAGAAAATTTGCTGGTTGATTATTAGTGTTGATGAACACTACGAAGAGCCCCTTCTTGTTGACCATATCTCAGATGAAATGATGATGCAACTCGATGTGCTTTGATCTTGCATGAAAAGCTGGATTTTTAGTCAGAGAAATGGCGGACATCTTATCACAACAAATGTCTGTAGGTTCTAAAACTTTCTGCTGCAAATCTGATAAAACTCACCTTAACCAAACCACTTCGCACACGGCTTCATTTGCTGCATTTGCTGCTATATATTTTGCTTCAGCAGATGATAATGCAACATTTTTTTGCTTCCTTGAACTCCATGGAACCTGCTTCATGCCTAAGCCAAAAATTTATCCAGATGTGCTCTCTGTCATTAAGCCTGCCTGCCTGCTCATTGTCAGGAAAACCAACCAGCCTGCTGTCTTCTTTCCCATACCTGATCCCAAACTTCCTTGTGCCTTGTAGATAATGCAAAGACCTCTTTGCTGCTGCAAAATGCTGCTTGCTTGGTTCACCCAGAAATCTGGAAATCAGACTTACTAAATGCATAATGTGCTTTGCCCTTGTATTAGCGAGATAAATCATGGAACTAGCAAGACTCCGATACACCCTTGCATCTATCTTCTCTGGTTTATCATTTCACTGCAATTTTTCATTGAGAACCATAGGAGTTGCTACTAGTTTGCAATTTGACATATTAAACCTTTTAATCAGGCCAACAATGTACTTCTCTTGAGTGATAAAAATTTCTTCTTTTGATTGTTTCACTTGAATTCCAAGAATGTATTTCATCAGGCCAAGTCTGGTAGGCTAGGTGCATAATTGCTAGCCCTAACTTGTACACAATTAAGTAGATGTACTCCAATAAGATATCCAGGTTTTGTTACCATACTTGGGGCAAGGTACTAACCTCCTGTTAGACTGCTACAGATATTCTTCTTCTTAGACTAGTGTACTAATTGATAGTGTTCCAAAGGCACGGGCTGGAGACTGGCAACTTTTCATGATTCATTTAACAAGATTATGAAAGAAATAGACTGATCTTGATCCATCATGTCATATATTGCTTTAGACTTGTTTTTGAGGACATATCTAGGGCCATTTAAAATAAGGTTTTTAAATCTTGTAGAGTAGAGATGCTTCGACTTTTTCATAACATGGGATGTCTTGTGTTCCGTTCCATTCTGTTACATCTTGATCCCCATTCCAATCCAAAGTCTTTGCACTTGCTTAGAATGCTTTTTCTCTTAAAAGCTTTATTTATAAAGCTGTAGTGTTTATTCGATTTTTAAGCATATTTGAACTTGAAAAGTTATATTTTTATGTAAAATTTTAAATTAACAATATAATATATAATGGTTGAGATAGGTGTTGAAAATTTCGTGTATTTTTATATGAATCAAATTCATATATTATGCAGCGAAAGATAAAATTAACACGAATTTAATTTCCAAAGCGCAAGATTTTTCGGGAACAGATACAGTTAACAAAATTAAATCTAAAATTAATTTTTAATTATACCTGTATTCTTTATTGGGGATAAAGACTGATGAAGCTAGTAAACGATTTACCACTAGTTGTCCATGCGTCTGGCCTCTAATGGCGATCCACGCAGAGATCTTTAGATGGTGTCCTTTCAATAAGGGGTGCTAGCGCCTCTTTCCTTCCTTAATTGATTTTTTAAATCAAAGAGAATAGTTCTCTAATCAAGATCCAATCTTAAATTAGTTCTGGCCTCTAATGATGATCCACGCAGAGATCTTTGGATGATGTTCTAATGAGGAGTGCTAGCGCCTCTTTCCTTCTTCAATTGATTTTTCAAATTAAAGAGAATAGTTCTCTAATCAAGATCCAATCTTGAATTAGAGAGAGAGAGAGATGTGGGACATCCAAGAGATAAAGGACATTCTAGAAAGAGCAAGGGCATTTTAGAGAGAGAAAGTAGGGCGTGGGCATCCAAGAGAGAGAAAGGAGTTAGGATATGTTTCCAAGGGAGGGTGTCTCTCTCCTTTATGAAGAGGAGGTTGCGTGATTCCATAAAAAGGGGATTTTGTTTCAACCATCCAACCATGCAACCATATCAAGTTGGTAACAAACTAACCATATCAAGTTGATAACAAACATCTAACCATATCAAGTTGATAACAAACATCTAATCATATTAAGTTGAGGATTAGTTGATAACTTTTCCAACAAATTTAGGAAGTTATGTTAGGTTTTTAACCACCCAACTACCCAAGTCACATCACTAAAAAATAGAAACTCAAATAAATCATGATCACATGCTCAGAATTTGGCGTGCGCTCCACCATAGCGTGGAGATGGATCATGCCCATCATATAGACCCAATTAAACACTATATTACCCATTTGATTAATCCCAATTAATCTAATCCATCCATCACATGGATCAAGCCTAATTGGGTATCTAATATATGTACATTACATGTACAAAAAATCTCTCCCTTGGATGATGAATCCTATTCATTAATTTCATGTTCTCTATTAAGATTGAGTCAAATCTAATCCTAATTAATTGGTCATCTAATCTAAATTAAGTCCAACTTAATTCCCATTTTAACTTCATCCAAAATCTTTTTAATACGTGTGACCCTTTAGAACCCTTGACACGTTGGCAATAATCATGTCCCTTAATTGACCCTAGGATTGCCTTGATCAATATATTGTCCAAGTCAATTCTTTAACCAAATCAACTCCTTGATTAAGTCAAAGAATTTATGATTGTAGATCATGAGCGGCCTCTAACAAAGCATCATGACCACTCAAGTGTTAAAAGGTTTTGTTGACGTAGTCATCAATACTTGTCTATGAACGGTTACCGTATGATTCAATCCCTTCATCACATATTTCAGATCAATCAGTGATCATAAACCCTGTAATTGATCTTTGTTTTCTTGATCTCAGAAACAATTGACTCACATGAATTGGAACTTCAAAACCATTTCGAATTACAACTCAACCTTGCAAGGATTTAATAATCAATTTAATCCATCAAGTGGCCGTAAAATATAACCCTCTCTATCAAGAAAAATGAATCCTATCTTGTTCAAACACCGCCTTTATGTACTTCATGTTATCCTAATCGACTGTTGGGTCTGATGTGGTGCTATCAAGGCCCAGGTTGGACTAACTTGTATTGGGCTAGGTGTGGGTCCAAGGGTTTAGATTAAATCAAGTCATGGGTATACACAGGCTTGGGGATTAGTTTAATCTCATTGGGTTAGTCCATTAGAGTTTTTTTAAAGTCTGGGCCAATCCTATTCCGTCATGGATTTAACTTGGTCATGTATTTAAACTCTAGTCTCTAGGGTTTATGGACATATAAAACAGATTTTTTTCTCCCAAGATATTTTTCTCTCTCTATCTCTTCTCCCTCCGAGTTTTGAACCAGCTACTTGAAGGTGGAGCAAGAGGCAATTTACCGTTGTGCCAAGTTTGATTGTTGACAATAAAACTAAAAGCCTAAGGTTCTTCTACAGCGAGGAATCCCACTGTTCTTTAAACCCCAACAGTTGGTATCAGAGCCTAGTTCAGGAACGAGTAATTTGGAGATCTTCAAGGAGTTAAAACAATTTCAACAAGGCCTCATCAAGATACCTTTTAATTTTCTAAAATTTATTTTTATGCTATTTTTTGTTAAGATCTGGCCATGGGTGATAGCATAAAAATAGATTTTAAGAAATTTGATAGGAAGGAAAGTTTCTCCATGTGGAAAGTCCAAGTAGAGAACCCCTTGTGCAGCAGGGTTTAGATCTGGCTTTGGAGGAAAGGCCAGATAGGATGACAGACAAACAGTGGATGTCGTTGGAAAAGAAGGCATGTGCAGTGATTAGGGGATGCCTAGCAGATTCAGCCCTCTATTCAGTGCTGAAGGAGAAGACCCCGATGGGACTCTGGATGAAGTTGGACACCCTCTATATGGAAAAGAACATATGCAACAAGTTGATGTTGAAGAAGCGCCTCTACAGCCTTCGGATGTCAGAAGGTGGAGATGTACTGGGCCACATTCAGGTGTTCGACCTGATGAGTAATGAATTGCTAAATGTCGGATCAAGATGGAGGAGGAAGATAAGGCATTTTTGCTATTGTACGCTGTCCACATCACATGACTCATTGGTCACAACGTTGCTCTATGGGAATGAGACATTGTTTTAAAAAATATTGTCTTGGTGCTTCGAACGAATGAGCAAAGGGAGAAGATGATCAAGGAAGCAGTTCCCCAGGAAAGTCTATCAGTTGGGGAAAGGTCGGGCAGAGGCAGGGACAAAGTAAACCTAGGGGACGGTCAAAGTCTAGGAAAGGCAAGAGAGGCAAAGTGCTACAAGTATGGTAAGGTAGGACATTTCAAGAGGAATTGTTCTAAGTGAAAAAATCAGAAGGAAGAAAAGGGAGGATCTGAGTCTGTTAGTACAGTTGCAAATCAGGAGGTGAAGGATGATCTCTTGATGGTATTAGATGGTCATAAGCATAATACAGAGATGTGGACCTTGGATTCAGTTAGTTCTTATCATTACACTCCCAATCGATCGTGATTCAGCACTTACACAGAGGTTGATGAGGAAAGTATGACTCTTGGAGATGATCATCCTTGCAAGGTAGCAGGGATTGGCACAGTGAGGGTGACGATGTTTGATGGCATGGTGCGCACTCTTATGAGCGTGAAGCATGTCCCAGAACTCAAGAAGAGTCTGGTGTTATTGGGATACTTGGAGCGGACTGGATACAACTTTAGTAGTCATGCTAGGAGTGAAGTTCTGAATATCTTCAATGAAGCTACGGTAGTGATGAGAGGGAGGCTGGAGAACAGCCTATACAGGATGGAGGGCTTTGTAGTGACTGAAATCTGAGGCAGCAGCTATGGAATAGGATCCTCGGGATGTGTACAGGATGTGGCATTACCGCCTGAGGAATGAAAGAACTGAGTAAGAGAGGGCTGCTTCCAGGCCTAAGTGGTGGAGATATGGAGATCTGTGAGCCATGTCAAATGAAAAAGTAGAGGAGAGTACAGTTCTTAGTCAGTACAGTAGGAGTGCAAAACCCCTAGAGCTAGTACACATGTCTGGGGATCAATCCCAGTTTCTGTAAGGAATTGGGCCATACTTTTTGACCCTGATAGATGATTTCTCAAGAAAGCTATGGATCTACTTCATGAAGAAGAAATCAGACGTCTTCACCAAGTTCAGAATCTGGAAGGCTGAGGTGAAGAAGGAGCATGATAGGAGTGGAGTGTTTAAGGTTAGACAATGGCGAAGAATACACCAGCAGGGAGTTCTAGAGTTTTTGTGAGGAGTGGGGCATCAAAAGCACTTCTTGGTGATGGAAACTCCTCAACAGAATGGGGTGGCTGAGAGGATGAACAGAACATTGTTGAAAAAAGCAAGATACTTGAGGATGCAGACAGGGCTTCCAAAGATATTCTGAGTTGACACAGTAGATGCAGCTAGCTACTTGGTCAATCGGTCACCGCACACCAGGTTGGATGTTGGATGAGGCATTCTAGAGAAGATATGGTCTGAAAGGAAGACAAGCCTGAACCATCTGAGGGTGTTTGGATGCACGATATATGTGCATGTTGGTGCTGTAGAGCGGAGTAAATTGGACGTCAGGTCAAAGAAGATGGTGTTTCTGGGCTACCCACATGGAATCAAGGGGTATCGGCTATGGGACCCCTTGAAGAAGAAGATTGTTATTAGCAGGGAGTGACCTTCGATGAGAGCTCGATCCTCCAGAGAAGAGATGGTATAGATGCACAGTAGGGACTGCAGGAGGTGAAACATGGCAACACTAGTCAGATGACCTACACAGTCGTGCCATTTGCTAATAGACCGAAGGATCTGAGATTCACATGGAGAGGACTGACAGAGGGGACAAAAGCCAGGGAGTTCAGCAGGATGTAGCTGGGTAGAGGACTGATACTGGGATTGCACAGCATAGGCCCAAAAGGAACGTGCGACCTTCAGTTTGATACGGCTTCGAGGATTCATTGTATATGCCCTGATGACAGCGAATGGAGACCCTTATACCTATGAGGAGGCTATGAAGAGCCAGGATAGAGATAGGTGTGTCCATGCTATGGCAGAGGAGATGCAGTCTCTCCATAGCAACGGTACCTGGCAGTTGGTCAGTTGCCACAAGGGAAGAAACCCATTGGTTGCAAATGGATTTATCAGTGCAAGGATTTTCAGAGAAGGGGGTATCAGATATAAGGCAAGACTAGTGGCCAAAGGATACTCTCAAAAGGAAGGCATTGATTATAGTGAGGTATTTTCCCCAGTTGTCAAGCACACTTTCATCAGATTATTATTGAGTATTATAGCAGCTCAGGACTTGAAGCTGGAGCAGATGGATGTGAAGATAACATTCCTTCATGGCCATTTGGAGAGCATTTACATGGAGCAGTCACCAGGGTTCAGAGAACTAAGATCAGATGGAAAAGTCTATTTGCTGAAGAAATCTTTGTATGGGCTGAAGCAGTTGCTGAGGCAGTGGTACAAGAGATATGACACTTATGTCAGGAGCATTGATCTTTCCAAGTGCGAGTCTGATTCCTGTGTTTATGTCAAATCTCTGGATGATGGTTCTAGGATGTACTTACTCTTGTGTGTAGATGACATGTTGATAGCATGCAAAAGTAAGAAGGTTGTACAGGAACAGAAGATAGCTTTGTCTCGAGAGTTTGAGATAAAGGATTTGGGGCCAGTCAGGAAGATCCTAGGGATGGAGATTATCAGAGATAGACCCAAGGATATGCTGCATTTGTCTCATAGTGGTTACATCAAGAAGATTTTGGAGCGATTTGGGATAAAAGATGCTAAGCCGGCAGCACTGCCTTTGGCAGCACATTTTTCCCTATCGAAGACCATGTCGCCATAGACTGAGGTGGTGGCTCAAGAGATGGAGAAGATACTATATGCTTCTGGTATAGGTAGCCTTATGTATGTCATGGTATGTTGTAGGCCAAACATAGCCCATGCAGTGAATCATGTGAGCAGGTTCATGGTGCAGCCTGGCAGGAAGCACTAGCGAGCACTGAAAGGGATCTTCATGTACTTGGTGGGAACAGTTGGATTTGGCATTTGCTATGAACAGTAGGAAGGTGATAAGGGATCCGACTTATCCAAGGAGACTTGTGGACAGTTATATGGGTATGTGGATGCAGACTTTGGTGAAGATATGGACACCAGGAGATCCATAACATGCTTTTTGTTCAGCCTGTTTGGTGGTCAGTCTCGTGGAGATCATGTTTGCAGCTCATCACGGCCTTATATACCATGAACGCAGAAAATATATGCATTACAGAGGCAGCAAAGGAAGCCTTATGACTAAAGGGCTTGATGCTGGAGATGGGATTTGCTCAGAAGGTCGTCTGGGTGCATAGTGATAGCCAGAGTGTTCTGATGCTTGCGCAGAATGCAGTCTATCATGCCAGGATAAAACACATTGACATCAGATACCACAGGATCAGAGAGCTGGTGGAAGAAGGTGAGGTAGAGCTGATGAAGGTACATACCAAGGAGAACCCAGCAGATGCACTAACCAAGGTTCTTTCATGGGAGAGCTTTCAGAAGTCTTGGTTCTTTCACAGGACAGCTTTCAGAAGTATGTTTCGTTGATGTAACTGGTGGACACGGCGAATGTGCTAAGGCCTTGAAAGCACAAAGATGAAGATTGTTGGGCCTGATGTGGTGCTATCAAGGCCCAGGTTGGACTAACTTGTATTGGGCTAGGTCTGGGTCTAAGGGTTGAGATTAAATCAAGTCATGGGTGTACACGGGCTTGGAGATTAGTTTAATTTCATTGGATTAGTCCATGGGAGTTTTTGTAAAGTTTGGGCCAGTCCTACTTCATCATGGATTTAAACTCTAGTCCTTAGGGTTTATGGATAGAGGACTTGGTCATATATTTAAACTCTAGTCCCTAGGGTTTATGGACATATGAAATAGATTTTTTTCTCCCAAGATATTTTTTCTCTCTCCTATCTCTTCTCTCTCCTTTCTGCTCTGGTCATCTTCCAATCTCAGCCGCGGGCTGGCATGCGTGAAGATTTCCCGTGAGGACTCGTGGTTCCTCCTAGGCTTCCGTGAGAACTCATGAAGACGTGAGGACGTGGACCTCACGTACGGTGAGGAGTCTCTCCATGCGCTGAGGGGGGAGTTAATTCATGGTGAAGACGTGAGCGGTGATCCAGCAAAGTCTCACGTCATCACGTAGCTACGGGAGGAATTAATTCCAGTGTGGAAGGAATTAATTCCAGCAAAGAAGGATTAATTAAGAAAAATCAAGAAAAAAGAATGAAGTTTCGAACCAGCTACTTGAAGGTGGAGCAAAAGGCAATTTACCGCTGTACCAAGTTTGATTGCTGACAATAAAACTAAGCCTAAGGTTCTTATACAGCGAGGAATACCACTGTTCTCTAAACCCCAACACCGACACCATATTTGCTACCCGTGGAAGCAATGTTTGCATGTTGTTAAAGTATGACATTCCATACATGAGGTACAATGAAGATTGAGGTCAAAGGATCACTCGCACCATCGTCATTAGAGATCAATCATCGACACCATATAGAATATCCATATGGATCTCTGTGCGGGCCATCCAATGCATCGTTACAATAACAAGCATCTACACACCTATCCAAGTATCTTCATACTTCAACTTGTAAGATCAGCTGCTCACCACAAGGGTGAAGATATGCAATGTGTGCTAGTCTCACGACGTTCTACAGTATCCAGTACTGTTTACGCATCGACTAGGAAAATTTAAAAAATCGAACCATAATGTGCAATTTTGGATCTCACATTTTGTAATCTCTATTATAAATTCTATATGCACAGTTCATGTTCTTTTGGACTTTATCTCACAAGTAAAATATATCTATATATATATATAAATTACACCTAGATAGATAAAGAAATCAATAAATTTGATTTGCATTCATAATGAAATGTGTACAAACTAGCATCTAATCTGATTGGATATAGGGCACACACTAATAATAGAATCGGACAAGATGGCTAAAATTGGTCCCAAAATCTCTTTGAGATGAAAGGATAGCTGTCTTAGCCCTTGAATTATTGATATAAACTTTGTTACATTCTAACTTGACATTATTTGTCAAGAATAGTCATTGTGGCTATAATTTGATTGGCAAGTAGGTCCAATATTAGGAATCTAAATTATTGAGAGAAGTCATAATGATGTTGCTAATATTCTTGGTTTCCTTGTATTCTAGTATATTTTGGTGTTAATTATTTGCAGTGCATATTTGTTATGCTTTATTTTTATTCTCCAAATTATGGAATATATGTAACCAGGTGTCACAATGGGATATATGGCAGGCAGTGGCCTATGGTTTGTTCTGAGTGTTATATATCAACGTAGATATGAAGTCGTGGACAAGTGCACAGACTGAAATTTTCATAGCTTACTGTCTTCTCCAAATCAGCATGTGGAACATTTTTAGTTACGACACCTGGTTCAGTTTTTAAGAATTCACATTTGAACCAAAAATGAAGAAGTGGGGTTAGCATGATGCAGTGATACATAAACCAACTCAAGCAATAATCAATATGTGCATCTGTATGATCATGATCAACGTAATTTAAGTTATACAGTCACTACTTGGCGTGTTTATCAAGCTCCATATATAGATGGGGGAGAGATAGGACCAGCTACAGATCAGATATTTTAAAATTTTCATTACCTCCTATTAGATGCCATTGTTGTCACATTGTGAAGATGCCACATTATATCACAGAGCACATTCAGCTAAACCTGACAGAATTCTCGTGGGAGCTCTGTTTTGGTTCTCACGGCCAAAACTGTGCATCGATTTGCTGTTGTGAAAACCATGATATTAATCTAATCATATAAAGTTATAAAAGGAGACATCAAAAGAGGATATTACATGCTGCACTAAGTTTTGTACCCGGAAACACCAAAAATTTATAGCTTGGGACTAAATATTCATGCCTTACACAGCATTCATTTGCCTGGTTAACATGCTAGTAATGACAAATTTATGTATCTTCTTTGTTCTTCAGGAGAAAGGTTAGTGTGTGGCTAGCCTTGTTCCCAACAGTTTATTTATCAGCAGGAACTGCAACAGCATTGATTCTTATCGGAGGGGAAACCATGAAGCTCTTTTTCCAAATAGTTTGCGGGCCCCTTTGTTCATCAAACCCACTTTCAACTGTTGAGTGGTATCTGGTATTTACATCTTTATGCATTGTTCTTTCTCAGCTCCCAAACCTAAACTCTATTGCTGGGCTGTCGCTTATTGGAGCTGTAACGGCAATTACCTATGCTACCATGGCCTGGGTACTCTCAGTCAGCCAAGAAAGGCCTCCTTCTATCTCTTACCAGCCACTCAGATCCTCGTCTTTCACTGCATCAATTTTCTCACTCTTGAATGCTCTTGGCATAGTAGCGTTTGCATTCAGAGGACACAATCTCACATTAGAAATTCAGGTATAAATTCCCAACTCCAAAAGAATTATCCAACCAAGGTTTGCGTTGGGCTGCTGCAACGATGAAGCTGTCTGTGCATTTTTTTTTTTTTTTTTAATTACAACAGGATTGGATGAGATTGTCTGAGGCCTTTCTTTATTATTTGTTATTATCATCTCTTTTCCTTTGGTTATGAAGTTCTTGCCGAACTAAAATTGCAGGCAACAATGCCATCAACTTTTAAACATCCTGCACATGTTCCCATGTGGAGAGGAGCAAAAGTTGCGTATCTTCTAATTGCAATGTGCTTATTTCCTATTGCCATTGGAGGTTTTTGGGCTTATGGGAACCTGGTAAATATCATTATGCATTAGAAATTGTGATAGTAACCAAGACCTATTCCCTTGCTGAGCTAGTCATTAGCTATTAGCTATCTCATATGTTCAACCATAAAAAAGTATACATGTATGTTGGTAGTAATCATATGCTTGCTTATTCACCTTGCAGATGCCTGCAGGAGGGATTCTGAATGCGCTGTATGCTTTTCACAGCCATGATATCGCAAGGGGGCTGTTGGCAACAACATTCCTTTTGGTTGTGTTTAATTGCCTGAGTAGTTTCCAGATATACTCGATGCCAGTGTTTGACAGTTTCGAGGCAGGTTACACCAGCCGAACAAACCGTCCATGCTCAATTTGGGTCCGATCTGGGTTTCGGGTCTTTTATGGCTTTATCTCATTCTTCATTGGGGTAGCACTTCCTTTCCTTTCTAGCCTGGCTGGCCTGTTGGGTGGCCTCACGCTTCCCGTCACCTTTGCATACCCTTGCTTCATGTGGGTCCGTATAAAGAAGCCCCCAAGATTTAGTTTCAACTGGTATCTGAATTGGTGCCTAGGCATCATGGGAATAGCTTTCAGCTTGGCCTTTTCTATAGGAGGTGTCTGGAGCATGGTGAACAGTGGGCTCAAACTGAAATTTTTTAAGCCTAACTAGCTTCCTCCTGCGATGGGGATAAGCTTGCGCACTGTCCCATATATAATAGTCCTGCAGCATTAAATTTCTCTAGTGTTACCTTAAAAATGGCTTGCTCTGTGGAGAATATTATGTCACGTATGTATGTTCTATTATGCGATTTTGTTGTAACAAATGCTGTGATATCATAACTTGATTAACTAAACTATTAAATCTTCTTTGCTTCTTACAAAAGGTACATTACATTCCGATGGGATATGATATGTTCAAAGTTGAAATTACAAATTGGTCTAGTATAATTATTTTGTTTCCACTCTATAATGACAGGCTACAGCCCAAGACCTTCATATGATTTTCAGATGGCCCAATGCCGCTTGCATCGTTGTGGGTCATGAAAATTTTAATGTCGTGGTGAAAATAGGAGACATTGCATTACCAGTTTAGAGGTATTAGTTTCTGATAGCTGAATGGAAATCCAAATTCTATAACAATATATGCAAGAGTCTACGATGTTCCAATTTCTAAGGTACAGAATGATGTATGAAGGTCAAAATGAATGTGTCAAAACTTGAATTGCCCTAAGAACAAAATTAATGATAACATGTTGCATGGATCTGCAAGATGAGCTCTAATAATATCATGTTCACCTCCGCACAGAAATTCTCCTAGTAACCTTGTAACATGAAAGTGAGATAGATGCACATCAATAATTAGGTCATACCATTGCATGATCATATCCACTCCATATCTGATTTTGCTCGTATTTGTGAAAAGTATAAGAGTTGTTAAGAATCTAAATAACTCTTGATTATATCATAGAAGTGTTGCTTTATAATTTGACTGTCACAGCTTCACAAACATATCAATTAGAGGTCATACTGATGCAGTACCAAACATGTTTGATCATACTCGTACCAAATCTTGTTATGTTTAATCAATCCACATTAAGCATACCAATACTATGTACCATGGACCCGATATTCAAATGGCAAACCATGGACGCATCTTTCACTTCTTAGCAAGGGGTCAAAAAGAGTGTTTAGTGGTGCTCTCTTAAGATTTTGATTCCATGAAAGGCATGGAATAAATCAACCACCCTTCGGGGTGATCATCCATCAAACTTGGCAGCTCAAATAGGAGAACCGAACGGTGTTCAATCAAACAGGTAAGCTTACTCTTCAAGCGATGAATTCTATTAAGTTTCAGAAATTTCTCACATCAGAATCCAGAAATCACTCTTAAGTTAGAAACCACGTCGCAAGCTAAAGATCCAATGCCCTGAAGAAAAATCACAAGACCACAACAAGATTTAGAGTTGACAGCTCAAACAAGGCTAAGTGGAAATACCCTTGATCCAACAACTGGTAATCAAAGAAGTGGTGAAACACCAGTTCAATTACATCATGCACTGGTCAACTCGCCATCCAAGCCAGTACCATTTTCATACAGTTGGCATGGATGTCGAGAGAAGTACATATGCCAGGTATTGCAGTGCATCCTGGATCTTGTCTAGTGCACTAGTTTGATCAGCACGGAGTTGGTCAGAAATTGCATTTGCTTTCTCCTGCATTTTGTTCTGCTGCGGGAGGTTATCCTGTGTATCAGAAGAAACACTCTGTATGGCTGCTAGATATGCTTCAACTATGTCCGAAATACCTAACAAAAAATGCATAACCTTAAAATGTGATCTATAATCCAAGATAAAATGGAAAAGGAATATGTAAATACCACACAATTCATTTCCTGGGAGTTGGCAAAGCACCGTTCTTCCCTGAGAATAAGTGGAAAAGGGGGGTATACTACAGTACCACTTCTTTTATGGGATAATGTCTGTCTCATTGCTTCAATGAAGCGATGGGAGGTCTTGGTCTCAGGCAAACAATATAAAAGCACATGCGATGATGCATCAAGCTAACAAAATCAAATCCTACAATAAAGTCTATGGAAATCAAATCCTAGATTCAACAGTTTAAGATTAGAGGTGTACCAACCATGCAAGATTTCATGTGACTGCCACTACCTACAACCTATTAAGTTCTCCATGCCACCATGTTCATACATATATCATCTAATGCAGTCAATAAAGGTTTGAACCACAAACTTATAATTCTTCTTGAATTTTTATATTCAGTAATGTTAACATATCATGTTCTCTCCTTCATATTTTACAATCACCCTCTTCTTCCTCCTCTTTTTGCTTTTATATATTTGGTGTGTTAATCTACATATTTATATATTTGCTTCATATTTTACAATCATCCTACCCCCCTGTGTTTCTCTCAGCCTCTTCTGTTGGTGCAGTAGCTCCTCTTTAGCCGTTGAATCTTGAACAATTAGGCTTATATGTTTGCTTTCATGTTTGGAATTTAAGTCTAGACAATTGGTTCTTGAACATAGGAACTTTCTTATCGTTTAAAATTTTCATGTAGTTAGGTAACACAATTGGTTGTAGTATGATAGTATTTACATGCTTGTGGTTGGTTATTGTCTTATTATAATTGATTTTTTGATATTTAACGTGTCATATCCTATAGGTGTATAAATCTAAATTATTGTTCTATTTTATTTATATTTGTATTCATAAATTGATAATTCATTATTAAATGTGTTTAGAATCATTTATCTATTTATATTTATTTATTTTTATATTACAATAGGTTGACGACCATAAAATGAGAGAAAATTGATTAAGGGTTTGGACATATATAACAAAGACCTTTAGATGCTTCAGTTAGGAAGAGTGATCTTTTAACAACCATAATAATGATAGAGGTAGAGGTAAACCTAAACTGATATGGACAGAAATAATTAAAAAAGATATAACTATTTATAATTTGAGTGTCAACTTAGTTCTAAATAGAACAAGTAGAGAAAGCAGATTCAACTAGCCGACCCCATATAGTTGGGAAAAGGCTTAGATGAGTTGAGTTGGTTGGTTGATCAATGTAAAACTATAGTTACACCCTACGAACATGAATCGAATAGAGAAAATTATTAAAGGTAGGGTGTTTTGCGAAAGCGACGCTCTATATCAGATCCTAATATAATGAAAAAGGCACGAATAACTAGGGCAATCCTCAGAAGAAATGTATCACATCGAAGTCTAAGTACGGAGGAAAGTAACGATTCTCGTTCCTTCATAAATAAGTGTAGATAAAAAAGTTAGTCAAAAAAATAAAAATAAAATAAAATACATTTAGCAGCTTTAAATATAGGACTATTATCAGGAAAATTAATGGAACTAACAAATACAATGACTAAAAAAATAATTAATGCAACTTACTTGCAAGAGACTAAGTGGATAAGAAAAAAAAGCAAAAGAGGTTAATAGTTTTAAATTTTGTTAGATAAGTAAAGATAGGAATAAAAATAGAATAGGAATTATTATAGATAAAAGCCTTAAAGATGATGTCATAGATATTAAGAGGATAGGAGATCAAACAATTTTAATTAAATTAATGTTGGATAATGAGTCAATTAATATTAATAGTACTTATGCTCCTCAAGTAAGTTTAGATAGTGCAACAAAATAAAATTTTGGAAAAGATATAAACGAATTAATTCAAGAGATTCTTATTGAAGAAAAAATATTTATTAAAGAAGATTTGAATAAATATATAGAAAAACATAATACAAATTTTGAAAGAGTATATGGAGGTTATGATTCAAAGATAAAAATGAACAAAAAATATTATTTGTAGAGTTTGCAATAGGATATGATTTAGTATTAGCTAACACATTTTAAAAAGGACTCTGATTTGATAACTTTTAAAAGTGGATATAATGCTTATCAAATAGATTTTTTTCTTACTAGTATGACTGATTGAGTATTTTGTAAAAATTGTAAGGCTATATAAGTGAGAGTTTAACTATGCAATATATATTAATGATTATAAATATATGTATTTGAAAATGAAGGAGAGCCTAAAGAGTATAAGAATCTGAGCATTTGATAATGGAACTTGAAAGAAAAGAAACTAATAGCTTTTCAAGATAGAGTAACGAAAGAAAGAATATAGAATATAGACGAAGAAATCAATACCATGTAAGAAGAGATGGCTAATAGTATTAAAAAAATTGTTATAAAAGTATTAAAGAATCAAAAGAAAAAAGATCATATAATAAGAAGAATTAATGGTGGAATGAGAAGATTCAATGTAAGGATAAAAGAGAGTGCTATAAAAATTACCTAAACGTAGGAATGATTAAGCATATGAAAACTATAAGATAGTTAAAAAAAAGTTTAAAAGATAGTATGAAAAGCTAGATGCAAAGCATATGAGAAATTATATCACAAACTAAAAGTTAAAGATGAAAATAAATTTATAAAATTACGAAAGTAAAAGAAAGAAAAATTAGTGATATGTTTTATATTAAATGTATTAAAGATAATGATTAAAAAATGATAGTTAAGGAGGAAGAGATTAAAAAAAGATGAAGAAGCTATTTTAATAAATTATTAAATAAAAGTTTGTTTAGGACATCTTACTAGCTTTATTGAGGATAAAGTTATGGTGTATTGTAGAATTAGGACATTTAAGGTAAAAAAGCTATGAAAAAGATAAAAATAGAAAAAGTTGTGAGATCTGATAAAATTCCTATAAAAGTTTGAAAATGTTTAAGTGATGCTAGGCTAATTCGGATGATAAATTTATTTAATAAGATTTTAGAAACAAAAAAGATATCTAATGAATGAAAAAATTACTATAATACCAATTTATAAGAATAAAGAAGATACTCAAAATTGCTTTAACTATCGTGGTCAAGCTCATATGTCATACCGTAAAATTTGAGAGAAAGTAATTGAACATAAATTGAGATATAATGCAAAAATATCAAAAAATCAATTTAGTTTTATACTAGAAAGGTCATTTATAGAAGCTATTTCTCTCTTTAGGAGATTAATGAAAAAGTATAACAAAAAGAGAAAAATCTTCATATAGTTTTAAATTGATTTAAAGAAAATATATAATAGAGTTCCTATAAAAACTTATAATGGATGCTAGAAAAAAAGTACCTCCTACATATATTGACATAATAAAAATATGCATGACGAAGCAGTTATTAATGTAAAAATATTTCCTTCTATAGTAGATTTACATTAGAGATCTACTCTTAATCTTTATCTTTTTGTTTTAGTTATAAATGAGCTTACTAGATATATCAGCATAATATATCATAATGCATATTATTTGCGAATGATATAGTGCTAGTGGATGAAACCAAGACCAGGGTTAATCATAAGTTAGAACGAGAAATGTATAGGAATTTAAAGATTTTACGTTAAGTAAAATAGAGACTAAAAACATGGAATGTAAGTTTAGTATAATTAAAATAGAGATAGTAAAAAATTAAAAATCATGAAATTGTTAAAAATGATCATTTTTGATATTTAGGATCGATTATTAACAAGAAATGAGAGATTAAGGATGATGGTGTTCATATGATTAAATTAGGTTGAATAAAATGGAGAAGCGCAATCAGAACATTATGTAATCGTAAAGTACATGTTAAGTTGAAAAAAAAAATTTATAAGATGGCTATAAGACCAGCTATATTTTATAGTATGAAATATTGAGTAGTTAGAAAAATATATGTACAAATGATAGGGTAGAAATGAGAACGTTGAGATGAATGCATGGTAAAATAAGAAAAAATAGAATAAAAAATGAAACCATTTATAAAAGGTAGAGGTGGCTTCAATTAAGGTTAAATTAAGAGAATGATTTAAATGGTTTAAATACGTGCCATGTAAACCTAAAGATGTACTTATGCAAAAAAAATGACTTAATAGATATGGAAGAAAAAGTGATAGAGTTAGATCGAAAATGACAAGAAAGGAAGTGATAAAAGAAGACTTAAAATTTTTGCATCTTATAAAAAATATAACTTAAAACCGAGTTGAATGGAAAAAGGATTTATGTAGCCGAACCCAACTAGTTAGGGAGTAAGGCGTTGTTGTTGTTGTTGTATATTTATATGTAAATTGATACTTTACACCTCACTTGGTCATGGTATGTGTCTTGTGCCTAGGCTTCAAGAAACCTAGGTACCTCTATGCGTCTTGAGTCTTGGACAACTTTAATTAAATCTATTTAATATCCGTATTTTGTTCAAGATCCAACTCCTTGACAAAAAACCTTAAAATCTAAATCCAAACTTGATTGTTTTACTAGGTCTTGATTGAAACCAATTTGAATCTGTTTAGACCCCTATAACTTGTATTAGGCCAAAGTTGGCCCAAAAACAAACCAAAATCAATTAGAGCCTAGTCCAACCGGTAGCTTGTTTCCTTGCAAGCCAAGCTCGGCTTGAAGACACCCCAACCCCAATACCATTATCAGCACTAGATGTTATATGCTTCTTCTAGACACTATATCATTTCCTATCCAGAACTATCCTTAAAAGACCAGGTCACAATAATTCTGCCTTATGCATTTCTATATGTTTCTCAATGATGATCCCATGCTTCCTGTTTCATGCGTTCCAAATTGTTGGCTTAGTATTAAACCAATATCCTTTCAACCATAGTCTATATTATCCCCATTACCATTGTCCTATCATATAAATAAGGCTACCTTTTCTACTACTACTAGTTGTTAATGTTGTTGATGTTGTTCACATCACCAGCACTGTTTCCTTTCTTAGAATTTTAAGTTAGAGACTACAAACAACATAATTTCCATTACTGTTTCTCCATCCTAATGTTTCCGGTTTTCCTTGAAAACATTACTCCTGAAGCCGAATAGTTCCATACCCAAGGCTACTCTGTAGCAGTGCTTCATAAAGTTTATCATTAGGTTCAATTGTTTGTGAAAAGAGATCACTAGAAGGGTTTCCAAGCAAAAGATCAGTCCTTGAAAGAAAGGTGATATTTTGAAAGAAAACGTCCATATCTGGATTGTTGGAATAAGAAAATAGTGCCGATGCTCTCAAAGACAAACCCAGCCAAAGGTGTCATTAAGATTATGGTTGGACTCAAAGAGAATGTAAGATATGAGACACACCTGTGAAGAAACTGTTAGAAACTGTCTCCACATCTTCATACATGGACTGGGCCTTGCATCTGATAATCTTAGCTTTAGAAACAGAATCTTCGGGCCACTCAAGTTTTACAGTATCTTCATATGTTTCTTCACCCTTCAATTTGCTTGCATTAGAGATAACTGACTTCCCAAGCATCAGAAGTTGAGAAACAGCAAAGCAGCAAAGTTCGGAGAGTCTCTGCATGAAAAATGCAATGACTGAGCACATCATACAGTAGGAATACAAGACCAAACATCTTCTAAGCGTTACCCACACACATGAACACCCTCTGAGTGAACTGTCTCAAGTCTATCAGAAGTTCGTTGAATTACTTCATTTGCAGCAAGACCCCCAAGAGTAGACGTGAATCTGCAAAAGTAGTTCTCAGAGGAGGATCATAATATTAAAAGGGAAATTTTAACTCTAGAAGTATCATTACAACAACAAAATTTCTTTGCTTGTGAAGCTTGACCAGCTTTAGGACCCAAGGAAAAAATATCATGCTCATCAAAATGAAACCAAACGCTCGAATAGATGCCAAAAATTAAGTTCACCAAAAATTTGCAAACGTGCTACACCCGAACAAACACAATTACATAGTGGCACTTCAAACAAGACAGTTTGCTCCATATAAACTCAAAAGATAAACCATCTAGTAAATAGAGTAAAATTATGTAGAGTAGGAATCTATTTCTACGAGGGTGAACCTTATAATCGGAATGTTGGTGAACCTTATAATCGGAATGTCACAGTTCAAAACAAAAGTCTCCATATGCAGGGATAAGATTGCGTACATCTGACCCTCTCTAGGCCCTACAGTACTGTAAGCTTCACACAGTAGACCGCCTTTTTTTGAGAATCAATTTCTATTATATGCATACATAGCTATCAATTGAATGATCCTGTTGGTCCTTTGCGTACCTCACTGTTAGGCCTCAAAATATCATGTCACGGTAAAGATCAATTTTTAGAGGCAACCATCCTAGTCACTTAAGAGCCATGGCTTATCGTCTTGTGTCATGTTTTGAGTATAGAGGGTGAGATTGATTTATGAAATAACATTGGTTGTAGTCAAATTGGCACTTCCCATCGACTTGCTACATCTTATTTAATAAGTTTTTTTAAAAAAAATATTCTTTCTTTTCTTTTCCTATGCTTTGGGGGGGGGGAAAGGAGAGGAAAGAGGAGGGCACTTAGTTCTTCGGTACTGGACTAGGTACCTGCCCTACTCCTACTCACTAGGCAGCCATTGAGCAAATTTTAAATTGGGTTGTCAAATGTGCTCTTGGGTGCATCAACTTACAGTATTGAGATTGAGAGACACAAAATATAAGCCTCAGCCTGGCTGATGCATAATTTTTGTGACATCCAATATTGACGAGCATCTCTAAGCAGACATAATGATATCCAGTCAAGACACTTTTTCTTTTTTATTGAGAAAGAGAAAGAAAGGGAGGAGAGGCCAACCTGCATGAACTACCCAAGTCTATATTTTGAAAATGCACCACCCAAGAACTGAACTCAGAATCCCTGGTCCTGAACAAAGGCGTGTAACTACTAGGGCAAGTTCTCCAATCTAGAGTTTGTCCGCTAATATAAAGTATCTGTCTTTAATGATTCCCATTTTACTACAATGTTAAATCCAGACTTTATTGAACACTTCTATCTGAATAAGTAAGATTCACCATAGCAACTATCAGTTGTATGCGTCGAATTGTGGTTAATTCATTAGTAAATCCTTCATCCTCTGACAGCAAATTCCTTTTCTAAAAGGAATATAATATGGCTTGAATTTGAACAGTAATGAAAAAGATATGCTGGAAGGACCAACGCATATACTGCATTGACACACCAATACTGTTTCCAGTTTCCACAACCGCAACCATGCACCACTGGCCGCTTATAAAATAGAACTTCCCAAACAAAGAAAAGAATGCCATTCCTAATTGAGAAATCACATTGCAGTTACCATAAATTAACGACAAAATGCAATGAGGTGATCAATTGATGGATTCCACTAAAAAAGGAAAAGGGTTACAACATGCAGTTTCTTGCTTATAACTTAGAGCCTCAATTAGCCACCATAATCATAGTTACTAACTACAAAATGTCTTAAGCTTCTCCTTGACAAACTCCAGTTAAATTGTCAATCTGACAAGCAGTGTTTTTGGACTAAGTTACTCCTTACATAAGACATATCAAATCAGGCAATTTTATGTGCAGAAGGGATGAACTGATATAGTTTACTAACTTATTGATTGTTGCCACCACACCTGATTGACCAATCTCCACCCATCTTTACAGTCAATAACACAAACTAGCAAAACTGTAGAATCAACAATGCATATAAACAATAATTGAGTTAGTGCCTCTGTATTTTGTGTAAGAGTTCTCCTTGAGTGTTCCTATAACTCATTTATAGTTTTTAGTAAGGTCAGCAGGTCAGCAGATGGAATGCAGCTTTGGATGCTTATGTTATTTCCTTTCTACTTGGCCTGATTGATCAACTGATCTGACAGGGTCTCACAAGCATTTGGAAGAAAAACAAACAGAAATAAAAGAATCAGTTTGGCCATCCTTTTAGTTTTATTATAAGCATGAAAGCATATCATTTATAGTTGTGCTAGTAATGAATTCTAGATGATAAAGTTTGAATGTTCTGGTACTATTACCCGGCAGCCATATCAGCAGCCTTGCTAATGCTTGAGTCACGCAATTTTTTCATCTCAATGTCATTGTCCATATTTACCATCTTGATATTTTTCCCTTTATCTGAATCTACTCCATTTTCTTCAATTTCAGTGCCCAGATTAAAAATTTGCCGGATCTGTCTGAGCTTTCCATCACAAAAGGACTTCTGTTCAGATGATAATTTTGTCTTTCTCCTGTTAAGTAGTAATGCATGATGATTTGACAATGCCTCCAGCTCCTGCATCCAAAATGGTTAGAAAAATTTCAACAAACACAATTGCATATGGTACTGCACATAATCTAGGTCTTTAGAAGAAGCAATAGTACCTCAAGTTGATCAGGGCCCCCATATATATAAAAGCATCTGTCAAATGTAACTTCCTCAAACTGTTCATCATCGACATGTCGACCAGCCCCATCAGAATCCTTCTCAACTTCTAAGCCAGTCTCTGCAATGAGTAGTTCCATGGTCTCTTTGCCAACCTGCTCAAGCACTTGCATCCCCTTCATTGTGAAAGACTTCCCCTTCTGTAATGTAAAAATATATTCCAAGGCATTAGGCCAAAGAAAGAAATAAGGCTGGTTTTGGAGGTTCATTAACCAGAAATATACCTCTATTATAGATGGGGCAAGAGTGGTGGCTTTGGCAGGCAGGCCACCTTGCTGAATGGAGTCTGCAAGATTTGCAGCAGAATGCTCCAACCTGGAAAGTAGGAACAATGTCATGTGAATAGACTGATAAAAAGCCAAGACGTTTCTATATTCCAGAATAAAGGGATGGCTAAGACCCAAGAGGATGCAATAAAAACAAGTACTAAACTGATCCCCCTGGTAAAAAGTTGCGTCTAAAATAGCTTACACACACAAGCATGCACAGGTAAAAGATTTAAGGACTTGAAATTGATGATGAGCTATCCAAATTGAACATTCACATCGTGCTCATAATCTCCATCACTAAAAATGCCCAGAAACCAATCTTCATCAAGCAAGTGCAAAAGTGAATGCAATTGATTATACTACTATGCCAAAGTACATGATAGGCCATGTAGATAGAAAATCAAGGCCGCTGATCATTATCTGGATATCTCAAAGAAAGCATAGCTCAAGATTCAATAAGTTTTGATGCTTGGATATTGCCTAGAGCCATCGATTTGTTCAGCTAATTGTAGACCTCCAAAATATGACTTTGATCTCTAAGCATTTATAGTGGTGCAGATCAGTATTGTTGATGTGGATCTTTGATTTGTATAGCCCATCATTATTTTCAGAAGCATTAAACCTTTCATAAGACATTTGAAATTAGCACCAACTCACTAATAATTAGCACCAACTTGCTAATACTGTCCAAAGGAGCCTTTTAAACAATTTTCCAAAGATACTAACATATATTTCTTTGTAGAATCATGACTTTGATGGTTAGATATAAACTTTTCGGTGACTAATAATGTAGTTGGATAAAGATGTGGAGGCAACTAGCCAAGCTGGGCGACACATGGATAGTTAGACCTAATGTTCATATTCAGGCCTAGCCATCGGGCTTATATTTTTAACTAGGTCCTACTGAATCTCAAAGAGCCAATCCCAAGCCCACACACTAGGCCTAAGATCCCCCTCCCCTCATTTAGGATCTAACTAGGGTTCACTTAGCCCCCAAGCCCACAAAATTTCAGAATTGGGTAGCCCCTCATGATCATGCCTAGGCCACCTAGCTCATGATCATCACAAATGTATGTATGTACATATTCAGGCCAAGATAGGCTATTAAATTTTTCCAAGCCTAGTCCAATCTTTAGATTGGGCCCTTGTTTTTGCCTAGATCCATCTCATGGAACTATTTTTATTGCCCAAGCTTGCAAAATTTCGGCCTGGGTGGGCTACTTGCCTCATGATCAGTTCTAGAGACAATAGATTACTCCAAAAAAATAAAATGATGCCATAAATTTGGTAAACTTTGCTGATAGATGCATGGGCTTCTGCATAATTGGATAAACAAATTCTTTACAAAAAAGTCATAAGAATTGATGAAAATGCGAAGAGAGTTTCTAAGCAATATGGGATGACTGGAAGCAAAAACAATAGATGCCCTAAATAATTCTGTAATCATAAGACCAGTATGTGAGTTGACAATAGAAAGGAATATAAAGATAAAATAAAATAGAGAAAAACCAATAAAGCATAAAGCTAAAACTATAGTCATAAAGATAAAAATATAAAGCAATATAAAGATGAATGTAGACAAATAAAAAGTAATATATATATATAATGAATTCATGATGCTTAACATATTTGATAATAAAAATAGCCCAAAAACAACACAAAAATCAACACAAAAGCTTAACAAATAATATTAGCTAACCAATAATCACAAAAGTGTACATAGGAACACAACACACCACAGATAATCATCACATAACAAAATATAAACATAAAGTGCATACAATCTAGAAGGCACACCCTTATTGCTGCGCCTTGGCACCTTAATGAGATAATCTTTTGTGCCTAGACAAACGACTTGCACCTTATGCATGCCTTTGACAACATTTTTTAAGAAGACAATAAAAGACAGTAAATTCAAGAAAATATACAACTTGATCCCTTATGAAAGTAATATGAGAGAACAAAAAATGGGAGAAAAGAAAGATGAAGAAATAAATAGAAGGAAAAAAAAAAGTTAAAAAATGATCCCTTGAGAGGTTCACTTTGTCATAAAATAACAATGCTTCCTCATAACTAATGTCTGTATTGGATCCAGAAAACCTTCCATATGATAGCTGTAATCTTGTGAAAAATTTAAGTATTCAAAACATGATTTGAACTTTCACCCAAAACTCCAAAACTAAAACTGAAAGGTCTTGGTTCTGGCTAAAACAAAAATGAAACTAGGCCAATTTCAAAGTTTCAAAGAAACTTAGTTATGGGGCCACGTTAAGTGCATGACAGGAGTTTTTTCCATTTTTCCAAGCTAATTCTTTGATATTCCATAATTTCTTCAATTGTTAGAAAGCATTCTTTGATATTAAACTAAGATTTTTACAACTATCAAGATCATTATGGAAGCATTACAACGCAGGGATTCAAAGAGGTATGGATTGACATAAGCCCATAAACCATCTCATATGGACTTCAGCCGTTATATGTAATATGTCAAATTATGATCAAATAGCTATATTGTATATCACATTATAAACATGATTCTTTTCACATAAAATTTAAAATAATAATAATTCAGTCAAATCACCACATTCAAATGTTCCAAAATAGCAGAACATACATGAGAAAGACCTAATAAATTTAACAAACAAGTTTGGATTATTCACAATTTTCAACTGCAATTGTAAATACTACTGCTGAAACCACCAAAATCAAAACTTGCTGAAAATCGAAACACTGTTGGTACAATTGAAACCAGAAACCCCATGTCATTGAAGTTTGTTTTTCAAATATTTTCCTTCAGTGACAACCTAAGAAGCACAAATACAAATAAGCCAGTACCGCAAAACTTGAAAAAGTAGGAAGAAACAATCAATATTATTAAAAGCACTAAGTGCACCTCAATGCAAAGGGCCTTTGAAGCTTAAGCGCAAGACGCAAGGTGTATGCATGAGCAATGAGGTGCAAATTTTAAAATAATTTATATAAGCAAGATTTATAATACATAATAGCAAAAAGCTAAAAAAAGGTATAATAATAATATATTTAACTTATTAGCTTAATGAAAAGCTTTCTCTTTTTCAGCTAAAATTTATAGTTCCTTAATATTTTTCCTCCTCTTTCTCAAATAATAACATAAATTTTGATATTCCATCTTTTCGTCTTTCAATTTTTAGCTTATTTTTATAGGATAAGAAAAATAATTAGGTATGAAATGGTACATTATAAAGTCAACATAGTCTAATAAATATAATAATTTTATAAAATATTACAAATATAGCTTATAAAGAAAGACACACTAT